>JARYGA010018061.1:0-32748 GCA_030545235.1 Helianthus tuberosus
ACCTTCTTCAAGAACAAAGATGACAGAATGACATATGGGTGTCACCAGTCCCTCTTTTTTTTATTTTGTCCATCTCATGCAGAAAAATCTTACTACACTCACGTAACAAATCATTTAGCGAAACTTCATGCAGAACATTACTGAGTATCAAAGAAAAGATGTTTGGCATCGTTGTATTTTTTGGCGTTTTACATTGAGTAGTATTTTTTTAGGAACCACTGTGTTTTTTGTGTGTTTTTTTTGGTGTGATAAACGGAAGGTGGTGAGACGTTTCTATTTATAGGATTTTTTTTTGGCGCGCAGTTTAGGTGGGATATTATTTTTATAACAAAACATGTAATTAACATTTATCCGGATGTAAGGCTTGGCGTTATATATTATGGCGTTTCACATTTTGTGGCATTTTTGTAGCCTGAGAGCTTAAATAAAAACACAGAAAAAAGTACGCAGTGATAAAATTGGCGTTTTGTATTTATTTGGCGTTTTATGTGAGAAATGATGTTCTACATTTTTTACCCTTAATGAAGCGCGTCCACATAATAAAATTGATGTTATTTACGAAAATGCCACCACACCAATATAGTCCATAGATTGTTTTGATCGGACGATCCATAATCGTTCTCCCCGTTCTCATACTTTCTACCAGTTTCTCTAAATCCTGACCCTATATATATATATACGTATTTGTCAAAAGTGTTTTGACTAATTTTTGTAAGAAATAAATATATACATATATAAAATGGGTTCAAAAAAAATATTATACCACGGATTTCCTTCACATTTCTATCATCATTTTCATTATCAGATTTTGTGACATCATCATCGTTTTCAATACCCAAAATGACCATACGACTATCTTTCAGTTGAAGAATGGAATTATTTATCTCAATCGTTTCCGGTGAATCATCAAATCTTGAATTTGCTAATGAAATTTCATCCACATTTATATCTTCACTTTCATCAAAATCTGAAATTCCAATTTCATAAGACTAGTTGTCGCCACTCCTATATTTGTTGTCTTGTGTTGATTCCACCTAATTGAATCCAATTTCAGAATCATTTCTTGCATCTCGGCCCTAAAGAACGCATCCTTCAATTTTAAACTTCTACCAATATTGTGATGTGGCTTGAGAACTTCACTGATTTCAGGTTTCAGACCAGTAATAAAAAGACATACCACACAGTCTTTAGAAAAATCTTCAGGAATTTTGATCTTGCTAAGAAAGGTCTCAAATGCCTCACAATAATGGTTGACCGTACCTTCTTGTTCGATTTGTTGCCAACGATTGAATTCCTTTTGTTGCCCTAACCCCAGGTCAAGAGGAAGGATAGCTTTGATTCCATTGATACCTGTGAAAATGGTTATCAAGCTTAATGATCCATAAAGAGAGGAAGAAAAAGAACACTTGAGAGAGGACGAAGGGTAAAACTCAATTCAGTTAATCGAGAAGAAGAAGAACACTTAAGAGAGGAAAAAGGGTAAAACTCAATTCAATTAATCCATATCTGATTACTACAACTCTCCGAACTATATAGCCAACTAACTAACTAATTAACCAATAAGCCCTACACTATACAACAATTACATTTTGGTCCCTCTACATATTTTGACACATATCAGTTTGTTTAGCCAACTTAAAACAACATGTAACTAAACCCTTGAAAGTAGAAATCAAAACACTATTAGGCCTCCCAGTGTACTTTGACTTTGTGGATGTTAAATGCTGATGTAGAGCATTAACATATATTGAAACCATTCCCCTCATGGTGTTAAGTGTGTTAATACCTTCTTGTGTTAACATGTTAACATAGTGAAAATATCATAACATACTCAACGGCTCTTTTGATGTATTTATTATTTTTTATTTTTTATTTTAAATCCTTACACACTACTATATATAACTCAACATCTTAATTTTTTTTTCGCACCAAAACAATCTCTATATTTTTAAACAATGTCTTCTTCATCATCAAAGTCTTCATCATCAACATCTTCATCATCAACGTCCGAGTCTGATGCCGCAGACGAGGTTTTTTTTTTCAAACGGTTGTAGCCACAACCCAAGCTTTTCTACAACAACCACAAGCACCACTGCGAACCCGAAAACCCGCACTTAACCGCAACCGGCTACGCGCTCATACGATGCTAGTCAACGACTATTTTAGAGAAGTTGATCTGACGTATCCAGACGATATATTTAGGCATCGTTTTCGAATGAACCGACCACTATTCTCGAGAATACTTGAAGATGTGGAGAGAGTGAACCCGTGGTTCCAACAACGGTATGATGTGAGAGGTCGAATTAGTTTTAGCACTTTACAAAAGTGTACCGCGGCTATTCGGCAAATGGCATAAGCGTGGATCACGGTATCAGATGATCCAATTATTGGTAAATAAACTAACTTGTTTTATTTGTTTATTTGTTTTTCTATAATATTAACTTTGTTTATGTATTTGTAGGAAACTCTCAAAATAGCACCAGTTTTTGGGACCGTGTCAACGAGTTAATCCATGACCAACTCAAACTTGACTATCATCGTAACAACGATAGCCTTAGCGGGCAATGGAGACAACTTAGACACAAAACGAACAAGCTCAACGGGGTATATGCGGAACAAAAACGCCTCCGCCCAAGCGGTACAAGTGACGTCGACCTTATATCCAACGCTACACTTACTTACCAAGATGAACAAGGTGGTGCGCCACCAATAACGATTTGGCAAATTGTAAGATATTGTCCCAAATGGTTTCCCGTGCCTACTTTGCCTCGATCAAAGAGATCGAAAACAACATCAATAAACTTGGTTGACGATAGTCTACCGACATCTGAGGCAGTGGCGAAGCTTGAAATTTTTTGCGGGGGGTCGAAAATGTATACACCAAAAAATTTCTATAGAACCGGGGGGTCGAAAAAATATAGACCAAAAAATTTCTATATGAAAACTACATATATAACACTACTGGCCGAAAAGTTCGGGGGGTCAGGCGCCCCTCCCGGCCCCTTCAAAGCATCGCCCTTGATCTGAGGCTCGGTGCATTTTTGATCTAAACGCGGATGATTCGCCGGTTGAAGAAGAACTCGTACGGCCAATTGGACGGAATAAAGCAAAACGAGGCCAAAATTCAAATTCTAATACCGCACCGTCCATCAAACCCGAAAATGTGGCATTTTTGGCAGAAGAAATGAAACAGTTCAATGCCCACCAACAAGAAAAAATCGATCTCAAAAAATCGAAGATGGACTTGCAAAAGGAGCAGATGGAGATGAAGAACAAAGAACCAAAACGCAAGGACTTTAGAATTCTTGCACAAAATATCGATCATCTCACGGGCTTGGACCGTCAATTGGCAGAAGAACTGAAACAAGAGATTAGGCTCAAATACAGGATTTTTTAGTTTTTTTATATTTTATGTTTTTTTTATTATTGATGCTTTTTTTAATAAAGAAATTAATAAATTAGTAATTATTCTTATATTTTAATTAAATGTGTAATACTGAAAAAAAAAAAAAAAAAAGGAAACTAGATGAGGTGGTGTTAAAAGAAGTTAAAGCATTTCCTTGAGGTAATATAGAGTGAAAGATGTAAAAATAGATGAAATGGCGTTTAGGTGAAATTAATAGATGTTAAACCATACCTCATGGCCTTAAAAGTAATCTTGCCACGAACTACTTGTCCTTGACATAATAAATTGTTTAAAGTAAACTACGAAATGATATAAATTTAATCATACATCAAAGGTTAAAGGGAAAAGAAATACGTTAGGCTAGATTACCTCTGAACCCTAAGGAATGTATGTCCCAAAAAAGGATAGACAGATGTAACAAATATAAGAGTTGTTCAAGGTGTGGTCAACGAAGGAAAAGTGAATCCACCATCTCCATTCCTACAATCCCTCTCCAATAAGCATCCAAAATTTTCTCTCGTATCTATCTTTTCTCTTTCTCTTTCTCTCTCTCTCTCTCCCTCTCTACATTTCCTTTCTAACTCCCTAAACCTTCGGTTAGATCAATCACCCAAAGACCCATTCGTGTTGTTGCTCTCTATTCCCCCTCCCTCCCAATGGGGAACTGTTGTTCCCAAGTTCAACCACAAGATGCAGAACCTGAAGCTCAAAAGTCCTTAAAAGGAGACAAACCAGATGAGGAGAATACAGCCACAACGCCTCCTGAAAAGGTCCCTACGGCTCAACCTGCAAAGAACGGCAAGCAATCGCCTATCGGAACGGTTTTGGGGCGTCCCATGGAAGATGTACGGACCCTTTACACCATAGGCAAAGAGCTTGGTAGGGGTCAATTTGGTGTCACCCATTTGTGCACGTGCAAGAAGACTGGAAACCAGTTTGCATGCAAAACCATTGCAAAGAGGAAACTTGCCAATAAAGAGGACATTGAGGATGTGAGGAGGGAAGTACAAATCATGCATCATTTGGCTGGCCAGCCGAATATTGTCGAGTTAAAGGGGGCATTTGAGGATAAACATTCGGTACATTTGGTGATGGAGTTGTGTGCTGGTGGAGAGTTGTTTGATCGAATCATCGCTAAGGGCCATTACACGGAGAGGGCTGCCGCATCGTTGCTAAGGACCATTGTACAAATAGTTCATACCTGCCATTCCATGGGTGTTATTCATAGAGATCTAAAGCCTGAAAATTTTCTCCTTTTGAATAAGGATGAAAATGCTCCCCTTAAAGCTACGGACTTTGGCCTGTCTGTGTTCTACAAACAAGGTTGATCAATAAATTCTCTCTTTTTCGGTTTATGTGAACCCTAATCTGATTTATACACATCACAAGATATAATCCACACATTATTCGTATCTTTTGTGTAGGGGAGAATGTAGATTTTATTACCTAAATATAATAAAAAGGCTACATGACAAATAATCCACTCGCCCCTTCAAAGGACACGCCCCGAGGGTGGAAAGCATCAAAGCACAATGACACAACCCAATAATCATTACATGTCAATGAAACCCACCTAGAGAATTATATCACAAAACAACATACGAAAAAAAAAAAAAAAACCATAATAGACAACAACCTCTAAATCTTTTATGAACTGTGTCATGCCATTATCATCATATATGACATCACCCTGGGCCTCTTCAGTAGCTTTAGCGAATCATGTATCCTTGTTGTATGAAAAAAAAAATCCCATTTGTTTGTTGATCCAGCATATCCACATACTATACAAACTAATATCTTTGTTAAGTTGCCTATGTTAACATTCATGTGTGAAACTAATCAGCTATCATAGATCTTTCCTACTAATTGTGAAATAGAGATCGCCATATTTTACGTGTATAAAATGTGAACGTTTTTACATGTTTTTGCAAACAACTTAACAAAAGATACCACTTCTTGAAAATCAATGTTCATGCTTTCTTTCTTGATGCAGGTGAAGTGTTCAAAGATATTGTTGGAAGTGCCTATTATATTGCACCCGAAGTCTTGAAGAGAAAATACGGACCAGAAGTTGATATATGGAGTATTGGGGTCATGCTATATATTCTTCTGAGTGGAGTTCCACCTTTCTGGGCAGGTGATAATTTTCATGGTTTCTTGATTCATTAAAGCTAGAAAGATTAATAACATAGTGAAACTCATGAGAAATACATGTGGTGATACAGAATCTGAGCACGGGATATTCAATGCAATCTTGAAAGGGCACATCGATTTCACGAGTGATCCGTGGCCTTCCATATCTCATCAGGCCAAAGATCTTGTAAAGAAGATGTTGACTTCAGATCCCAAGCAAAGGTTAACAGCCCATCAAGTTCTTTGTAAGTACTAATATGAAATGGAAATTTATATAGTAATTTGACCCAAAAAAAGAATGGTACAGTATGCATATTATGCAATGAGGGAACACTGTTATTGCATGAAGATTACAGCTAAATCATATTAAATACTGATGCTTTGATAAATGTTATCTTCAATGTCTTTTTTCTATGTTTATCAGCGCATCCGTGGATTAAAGAAGATGGAGAAGCACCCGATACACCACTTGATAACGCGGTCCTTGGCAGGCTAAAACAGTTTAAAGCTATGAATAACTTTAAGAAAGTTGCACTTCGGGTACCTACTAGATAGATCTTTTATGTCACACATATCTTATATCTATGTATGATCATGTATAGATCAAGGGATGAAAATTCTCTTCTTAAATAACTTGAGGGATAAGTTATCTGATTTTCAGATTGTTTTTGGACTGAACAGGTCATTGCAGGATGCCTTTCTGAGGAAGAAATCATGGGATTGAAGCAAATGTTCAAAGGTATGGATTCTGATAACAGTGGAACAATAACACTTGAGGAACTGAAACATGGACTATACAAGCAAGGGACAAGACTAACGGAAAATGAAGTCAAACAGTTGATGGAAGCTGTAAGATGATCATATTAATTAGCGTGCTTTCTGTAACTTTTGGGAACCAAACTATATCTCATTCATTGAAAAAACAAACTTAACAGGCTGATGCAGATGGAAATGGAACCATAGATTACGAAGAGTTCATAACCGCAACAATGCATTTGAATAGAATGGATAGAGAAGACCATCTGTACACTGCATTCCAATATTTTGATAAAGATAACAGTGGGTATGTATACCCCTACTAGTTCACATTTGACATTCAATAAAAATAGTGGTTCCTAGTTTTTAACAGCTAGCTTGTTTGTTCGCAGGTACATTACTATAGAAGAACTAGAACAAGCTCTCCGTAATTATGGTATGAATGATGATAGGGACATAAAGGAGGTTATATCTGAAGTTGATTCTGATCATGTAAGTACTAAATAATATATGGTTTAACCTATGTTTGAAGGATACAACTAGAGTATATAACATACATAGATGAGGCAAAACATGATTTGTGTCCAAATCATGATTATGTCAGGTTGATTAACATATGTGTTCTCCAAATTTTTTAATATTTTTAACAAATGATTAGTGTGCAAAAAGTTATTACAAAGATTTTATTTTTTAATAATACTCTGTTTCTTTTTTAAATAAAATGCTAAAGGATGTTTTATGAGTTAAAACTAAATGTTGGGATACTTTCTATTCATCTGATGAATTTTCTTTTAAGCTAATTTCTCAATATTATAACATAAATTGACCCATTTTAATAAAAAGGATATCTGTATTACTATTTGAATCTAAATGATTATAAACTTTGCAGGATGGCCGAATCAACTATGACGAGTTTGTGGCAATGATGAGATCAAAAACCCAAGCAGACACAATGAATCCAAAGAAACTAAGACAGTCATTTGTTGCTAAATGATAGCTACTAGCGAGTTGTGCCTAAGAATGTTTAAAGATGAGTGAGCTGCATGATATACTTATTTCGAGTCTCCAAGTGAGGATGACTGAGGAAACAAGAGTTCAATCTGGTTTGGAGGGAACTAAAACCAGTGGGGATGTTGATCAAGCAAGAAAATCTATATTTGTTGCTTTGAAGATTAGTGAACAACAATTGTAATGGGTATTTGGGTTTGGTCTAGATGATTTGTTCCAATTTGCATGTACGGGATATAGAATCAACTTTATGGCTTGCTATACTTTTGCGAATATTTAGAACCTTTTGTTTAAACTAGAATCGTAACATCTCTTTTCATGGTTTTTGTTTTCTGGTCTCTATGTGTTTCAGTTTGTTTGACTAGGTCTTGTTAGATTAAATATGTCACACCCCGAAATATCAGAGCATTGGCGTGACTGGACTGGTATCCTCATTGCTCAGCGGAAGTATTTGAGCTAAGACTTCTAGAAAATGAACGCCGCTAAGTACTCGAATTCCCTTGGGTTATCCTATTCCAACCGTTCCATAGTTTTGAAAGTGCAACCTAAGAAAGAACATGCGAGAAAAATCAACATAAAGTTGAGCGAGTTCATAGTTTGTTTTGTATCAAATGCGTTTTAAAACACTTATAATCTTGCATTCGAAAAACCGGTTTGTGAGATCTTAATATCTCAAAGCATTTGAAATGTCGTCTTTGTATATCGGTAACGAAATGTTTTATGCTATGTTTATAAACCGATATATGTAACTGTTGAGTTCGTAAACCAGTAATGATATGTTTTCTGTCGTATCTGTAAACTGGTATTGAAATGATTTCTGTTATCTTTGTAAACCGGTATTGAAATGTTTTCTGATATCTTTGTAAACCGGTATTGAAATGTTTTCTGTTATCTTGTAATCATGGTATGCTCTGATTCATTCATGGAGTCTGTTAAGGATCTATCAGTGGGTAGCGAGCCCCCTGACATAATGTACCATAAGCAAATAACCAAACCGATAACACTTTGTCATCATTGGGATCACAAAAGCACTCCAGGGTATACCAACCAGGAGTGGGGCGTGCCTCAAGCCCAATAGATCTACACCTTTTGCACCTTGGTCACTAAGTGATTAATGGTTACTAATGTTGTTTCCCTACTTATGCACATTGATCATGTCATCTACTCCGTAACTAACATACCAATAGTTTTAGCATGTATTTCCCCTCGATGTTTTTGAAAACAAAACATTGAAAACAGTGAAAGGAGGGACATGAACTCACTGGGTTGTCTTGTTTTTCGTACGCAGACCAACCCAGTCCTATTGTTGTAACTTGGACATTCCCGTCCCTAGTCATGAAAATCATGCACGTTTCGTAAATACGTATTTGTTGTAAGAACCGGTAAGTCTAGCTTAAACCTTTTCGTAAACCATTTGAGTTCGTTGAAATCCTGTTGCGAAATGGTTTAGAAACATATGATTTTTGTTTCTCGAAACATTGTGTTTTTGCAAAACTTGCATGTCTTTCCACCACCGAAAACATTTATAAAAATGTAAAACAGCAAAAAGTGAGGGTTATGAACTCACCTGGATATTCCTGTGCAAAGCTAGCTTAGCGTGATTCCATAGTGTCATTCCAAGAACGTCTATTTAGCTAGAGTGCAACTACGACATTCCTACGAAGGAATACTTATGAGTTTTCTAATAAAACAACGTAGTTAAACTACGTGTCCGAGCTCTACCGAGTCGTTAATAAATCGACTCTACGAAGGTGTTGATACTTTGATTTGAAATAACCGAACTATGGTTATTTGATCCCATTGATAATCGGGATGAAATTAATTCTCGAAAACAACTTAGTTTTCGAGTGTTTTAGAAAATATATACATTTATGTATATAATATATATATATATATATATATATATATATATATATATATATATATATGGGTGTGTGTATACGAAGTCGTGTTAGTCATAGCAGTTGTAAGGCGTAGATGAAATGGTACATATTCGAAATGTCGTATGTGATGCGGTGATATACCGTTGTTAAAATCTTACGGGAAGTTGTCATACTTTATTTAGAAGTTTTGAAATAAATATAAATTATTATATTTATTTTATAAAAGTATACGAATCAACGACATTTGAAAAAAAAAATAGAGTTTGCGAATTATCATCGTCCGACATTTTATTTGTTTGTAAAAACATTCGAAAATATCGATGTTCGAATTAAACATAAATAGTTATGTTTATTTTAATTAAGTATCGGAAACATCGATGTTTCAAATAACTATAAGCGTTATATTTATTTTAAAGAAGCATTGGTTTCGTAATCTTGTAACGTCATCAAAATAAATATACGTATAGTTATATTATATAAAATCCTCGGATTCTCGTTAGCCGTCGTTATTTAAATATAACACGTATCGTGTATCGGGTTTTTAACGAAAATCGGACAGAGTTTCCTCTGTTTTTGGAATAACCCGACAATCAAAGTGTCGATATATTTTTTTTTTTCAAAATTCAATCAATTTTCAACAACATAACACTATATATATAATTTTCGCCAATTGTATCAAAAGTGAACTAATATGTAATCGTTTTAAGTCGAGCTCGGTAGCGTATAACTATAAATCTAATGAATCTATATATAAAGTTTAACGCATCGTTAAAACTTTACCGGGTCCTGAGTTGACCGCGTTTGACCTAACAGTTGACTGTCGTTGACTGAGGTTTGACCGGTTGACGTGTTGACCCGAAAAGCCGAACCGAAATCAGTTGACCGATTTGAACCAAGCTTGAACCATAACCGAACCGAAAACCCGCATCATGTTTCTTACCGTGACTCGAACCAAAACCTTTCAGACTATCAAACCCGAGACTTGACTCGCAACCCGAATCCGACCCGAAGCTATAATCTGACCGGAAACAGTTTGACCCGAGCCGAAACATAACTGAAATGGAGAGGTCAGTTGATTTGTGACTTGAACCTGTACGTCACTCGAAGAATCCGAACTGAAAACCGAACCAACCAAATCTGACCTGGTTTGAATCGTCGACTATCATTGACCCGAGACCAAACACCACAGTGTGGTGGAGCGATTGTGGTGTGTCGCCGACAGAACCGAGTCGCCGAAGCTCGATTCCGGTCACCGGGAGAGGTAGAAAGGAATCAGAAGGGAAAATAGGCAAGTTATTTGTCTATGATTTCTTTGTGGGTGTATATATGAAGAATAGGGTTTTCAAAGTAAAGAAGATGAAGAAGAACAGTGTATGGTGTGCGTGTATTTGATCTGAGCTTTCACTAAATGAAGATAATGTTACACTTCATTTATATATGAGTAAACTGCCATTTTGGTCTCTGTGGTTTGGCCAGTTTTGCCACTTTAGTCCAAATCTCAAACTTATTACATCTGGGTCCCTGTGGTTTGCATTTTGTTGCCATTTTAGTCCATATCTCAAATCAGGTCAGATTTCAAAAAAAAAACCCTGATTTTTGTCCTTTTCCTCAGGGGCATTTTGGTCTTTTTGGATTTTATTTAAAGATCTTCATCCTCTCTTTCTCTCCATCTGCTCTCTCTCTCAACATCTGCTCTGTCTCCCTCTCTCTCTCTGAACTACGTACGCCACACCACCACCACCCCCACATCATCCCCAACCTCCGCCACCGTCGCCGCCAACACCACCGATCTCCGGCCACCGCAACCACCATCACTCTCCACTCCTCCATCTCTTACACACACACACAAACACCCACATCCTCCCTCATCGATTCAGCCGGCAATGACACCACTAAACAACCTCATTCGCCTCGTTTTTCCGGCGACTGGTTATCCGGTGAACCACCACACGCAACCACAACGATCAACCACTATCCCCTGCCCTTCGCCGTCCCCTCCCGATAAACAACGGCGGCAGCACCACTACCACTTGGTGGTGGCGGACGGTACGACATCAGCAGAGCCGCCATGAGCGGCGGAGAGAGAGAGAGCGATGCATGAGAGAGGGGGAGATCGAAGAGACGGAGCCACGTTTCAGCGGCAGCGGCGGCGGAGCCGCGTATCAGCAGCGGCGGCGGCAACCCTGCAAACCCTAAGGTGCTTCCTCTTCCTGCAAACCCTAAGGTGGTTCCTCTTCCTGAATTTTCTCCAATTTGGGGAAAAACAGAAGGATCGAGAGGGTCCCTGTGGGTTTAGTCGAATCTTTTGAGGGTTTTATGAAGATGGGTTGTTTGTTCTTGTTCTTGAATTTCTGGGTTTAGGTTTTGGGTTTGGTTTGGAGTGATTGGAAGTAAAGGGGTTTTGATTTGTGGGGATTCTTGGTTTGGATTCTTGTTTGATCTGACATTTGATTGGAACGACGCATGACGGTTTCTGCTGCTGCGGCGGTGGATGAACGGAGAGGAGGTGGTGGTGGTGTTCTAGAGAGAGGAGAGAGAGAGAAGAGAGAGAGGGGTTGTTTAGAGAGAGAGAGAGAGAGAGTGCAGAGATATGGGGTGTTTGGGATTTTGTTATATTTTTTCTTTTATAAAATATAAAATGACCAAAATGCCCCTGAGGAAAAGGACAAAAACCAGGTTTTTTTTTTTTGAAATCTGACCTGATTTGAGATTTGGACTAAAATGGCAATAAAATGCAAACCACAGGGACCCAGATGTAATAAGTTTGAGATTTGGACTAAAGCGGCAAAACTGGCTAAACCACAGGGACCAAAATGGCAGTTTACTCTTTATATATATATGTCTAGGGTTTTACCTTACTGGGCTTGGGCCCAGGGCCCACAAGCCCGTTACCAATGTTTTGAGAGGCCTGATAATTCTCCGAAGCCCGTTTTCGAATCCCGAACTTTGTAAAACGTCATAAAATAAAGTTTTTGGAACCGAAGCGCTAAAAATTGTGAAGTAAATCGTATTGAGACGTGTATGATCGTCGTCGCGTTAAAACTCGTAAAATGTTCCATCTGTCGTTTCTAACTCGTTTTTTTTATCCGTTTTCAACTACGGCTAATAAAATTCGATTACGAAGCTAAATATATCAAAATATATTAATCTCAAGACGAAATTCGAGTCCGGTGCTTCCGTTTTGTCGTTGTTTGTCAGTGTGTTACTGTTCCGCGTTTTTCGTTCACGTTTGCGCTTTGTGTCGTTTGAAAGGATAATATTTTGCAAAACCACATTCATAGCTATAAGCTATACGTATAAACTTCGTATTTGTCGGCGTTGTCAGTAGTTTGTACGGTGTCAGTTCGTTATCGTTTATCGTTCCGCGGTTTTTCCGAAAATCACCATACGCGCACTGTAGCGTCAGATAAGCGTTTCTAGGCATTCCAATAGCCCAATTAAGCTAATTCGTGTCTTAAACACTATTTGTTATCGCCTAAACATTTGCTAATCGCGTAATTAGAAGCCGTTAATTACCGGTTGTCACATTCTCCCCCTGTTGCAGAAATTTCGTCCTCGAAATTTAGTTTATGTTATCTCCACAGAATTGTGTCGTTCCTAGGTAAGTCCGAAATAATACCAAAGTGAATGACCGTGTAATCGAACCAAAACTTGTTCAGATTACGTGATTGCAAGAACATTTTGCATCAATAGGAACCCAACGGTTTAACTGAGTTTGTTCTAGGAATCGATGTCAAATGAACGAAGTTTAGTGATACTATCACCAATGCAACCAAGTTTATAGGGTTCAATAAAACAGGAATTTCGACCAATAGAATTCCAAATGAACGTTCACAATATGCAAATCAGTTTTTGAAACAATAGAATTCACTACCAACGGAAACTGGTGTTGGTTGTTGTATGATTGAAACTCGAATTTAACAAGTTCAAATAAATAGAGTCACAAAAATGATTTATCACAATCAAACCGTTAAATGAATAAAATCAACGTGTTGACATTATTGAGTTGTAAGGATACACCGAAACGAAATACAACCGAACCTGGTGTATCATCGTCTTAATACATACTTGCATTAAGACTATTTAAACGATGTGTCAAACGAATAGCACAAATAGTTTCGCATGAAACGGCTGGTCGTGATTAGCACAAGCTACAAGTTTATACTGACGCCACAAGGTGTCGTAGTGAATGGAATAATTCAATAATAGCGGTGACCAAACAAGTATCACCGTGTATGAAATCAGATGAAGGGCTCATCGAAGTAAATGTGAATGTTTGTTCCAAACAAACATCATGAGATTTTCAATTGATAATGAAACAAATAAATAATGTTTTCCGATCGAAAATGAAAGAGCAATAGATATCACAAAATATCCGATCGATGATAAAAGAACCGTTAAGAGGTACAACGAAATATGACATGAATTTGTGTGCCATTATCTTAACACATGATTGTATTAAGACTGCTTTAATATGATATTTAACGAAGCGGGTTTAATATCAATAAACAAATAGATAAATAATTAAATCCGTATATAGTGTGAGCAACGAGATTAGCGCAAGCTTCAAGCTAGTGAAAAACGTCACCACAAGGTGAACGTGATCAAAGAAACGATTCAATGAATTCGAAAACCAAACAAGCCTGTTATGGTTCAAAGCAAATGAAGTGCTTTTTGGGATTATTTCGAATATGATGGCCTCAATCCATCATATGAAATCTTGAATCGAATATATATATTAAGAGCAAGTTCAATCAATTGAACTTGGTTGAAATATAATTCAACAATGAATTCACGTACCAATAAGAAAGTTTCGACATGGCCACAATGAAAAACCATGTATGTAGCTTGAAAAGGAAACGAGTTTCAACAAATTTCGTTGACTCGATATCAAGAAGTCAACGCTTTGCAACAATGAAATCATCCAAATCACAATGCAATAATCGACATAGCGAAGCAATATTGAACGTTGATAAAGCAACAATTTCGAGTGAAGCCACATGCGTAACAAACAATGCATGCACAACATATGAATTTATCAAGAAATAAAGCAATTGAGTGTTCGCTATCATGGAAGGAAATCTTCATGGTGCAACGACCACGAGGGGGAGTAGGGATGCAAAAATCTACTCACTGTATGCAAATAGTCGAAATTTCAACAAAAGAAATTTAAGGACTTTACCTGGAAGTTCGTGTGATGACCGGTGTTAGATGACATTACCATGGAATGTCGAATATTGCGTATTTGCCATTCATGAAATAGGGGGAATTGCGAAAGCATCTGACTTCTTTTGCAACGCCAATAACTGTGAGTCTCTTTGTACTAAGTACCGACTGTTGTGAAATCTTGTTCTAACGTACCTCAGCGAGATTCATGTCGTTTGCAGGATCACGTGGAAAAGTGCCGCATTTCGGTCGGTAGTTCTCCCGCTGCCGGGATTAGCATCGTTGTTATCGTGCCCGATCATGTTTTCCAAAGGCCTTGCCTCGAAAGTCGTGTATGGTATACTTCGACGTCCGCTGACGTATAGCTTAATTTTCATGTATACTTGTGCACTAGCGTTTTGTTCCACGTAGGTTACCTACTCGGGTAAGTAAGATAGCATAGACGACATAATATAATGACAATTGCCTGAGTTAATAGTCACAGTTCCTACGTAATGACCTTTAATGGATTTTGACATAAATTCTCCAAAGGTCCAAGATGCATGTTATCAAAACTCTCAAGGTTTTGCTTACTGTGTGTAATCGTTTCGTGAACCGTGTATCAACACAACACTTGTGTTTATTTAAAACCAAAATTGTTGACTCATTGTTTTCGGCAACGGTTGGAACCCATATTCGAGTCTTATGCGTTCTGTATGCGTTCAATTCTTGATATCTAAGTCCCAAGAGAATAGTGAGGTAAAAGCCTAGGTATCGCTACAGAAACCTAATTCGCTGAAACCTATAGCTCTGATACCAATCTGTCAAACCCCGAAATATCAGAGCATTGGCGTGACTGGACTGGTATCCTCATTGCACAGCGAAAGTATTTGAGCTAAGACTTCTAGAAAATTAACGCCGCTAAGTACTCGAATTCCCTTGGGTTATCCTATTCCAACCGTTCCATAGTTTTGAAAGTGCAACCTAAGAAAGAACATGCGAGAAAAATCAACATAGAGTTGAGCGAGTTCATAGTTTGTTTTGTATCAAATGCGTTTTAAAACACTTGTAATCTTGCATTCGAAAAACCGGTTTGTGAGATCTTAATATCTCAAAGCATTTGAAATGTCGTCTTTGTATATCGGTAACGAAATGTTTTATGCTATGTTTATAAACCGATATATGTAACTGTTGAGTTCGTAAACCAGTAATGATATGTTTTCTGTCGTATCTGTAAACTGGTATTGAAATGATTTCTGTTATCTTTGTAAACCGGTATTGAAATGTTTTCTGATATCTTTGTAAACCGGTATTGAAATGTTTTCTGTTATCTTGTAATCATGGTATGCTCTGATTCATTCATGGAGTCTGTTAAGGATCTATCAGTGGGTAGCGAGCCCCCTGACATAATGTACCATAAGCAAATAACCAAACCGATAACACTTTGTCATCATTGGGATCACAAAAGCACTCCAGGGTATACCAACCAGGAGTGGGGCGTGCCTCAAGCCCAATAGATCTACACCTTTTGCACCTTGGTCACTAAGTGATTAATGGTTACTAATGTTGTTTCCCTACTTATGCACATTGATCATGTCATCTACTCCGTAACTAACATACCAATAGTTTTAGCATGTATTTCCCCTCGATGTTTTTGAAAACAAAACATTGAAAACAGTGAAAGGAGGGACATGAACTCACTGGGTTGTCTTGTTTTTCGTACGCATACCAACCCAGTCCTATTGTTGTAACTTGGACATTCCCGTCCCTAGTCATGAAAATCATGCACGTTTCGTAAATACGTATTTGTTGTAAGAACCGGTAAGTTTAGCTTAAACCTTTTCGTAAACCATTTGAGTTCGTTGAAATCCTGTTGCGAAATGGTTTAGAAACATATGATTTTTGTTTCTTGAAACATTGTGTTTTTGCAAAACTTGCATGTCTTTCCACCCCCGAAAACATTTATAAAAATGTAAAACAGTAAAAAGTGGGGGTTATGAACTCACCTGGATATTCCTGTGCAAAGCTAGCTTAGCGTGATTCCATAGTGTCATTCCAAGAACGTGTATTTAGCTAGCGTGCAACTACGACATTCCTACGAAGGAATACTTATGAGTTTTCTAATAAAACAACGTAGTTAAACTACGTGTCCGAGCTCTACCGAGTCGTTAATAAATCGACTCTACGAAGGTGTTGATACTTTGATTTGAAATAACCGTACTATGGTTATTTGATCCCATTGATAATCGGGATGAAATTAATTCTCGAAAACAACTTAGTTTTCGAGTGTTTTAGAAAATATATACATTTATGTATATAATATATATGTATATATGTATATATATATATAAATGGGTGTGTGTATACGAAGTCGTGTTAGTCATCGCGGTTGTAAGGCGTAGATGAAATGGTACATATTCGAAATGTCGTATGTGATGCGGTGATATACCGTTGTTTAAATCTTACGGGAAGTTGTCATACTTCATTTAGAAGTTTTGAAATAAATATAAATTATTATATTTATTTTATAAAAGTATACGAATCAACGACATTTGAAAAAAAATAGAGTTTGCGAATTATCATCGTCCGACATTTTATTTGTTTGTAAAAACATTCGAAAATATCGATGATCGAATTAAACATAAATAATTATGTTTATTTTAATTAAGTATCGGAAACATCGATGTTTCAAATAACTACAAGCGTTATATTTATTTTAAAGAAGCATTGGTTTCGTAATCTTGTAACGTCATCCAAATAAATATACGTATAGCTATATTATATACAATCCTCGGATTCTCGTTAGCCGTCGTTATTTAAATATAACACGTATCGTGTATCGGGTTTTTAACGAAAATCGGACAGAGTTTCCTCTGTTTTTGGAATAACCCGACAATCAAAGTGTCGATATATTTTTTTTTCAAAATTCTATCAATTTACAACAACATAACACTATATATATAATTTTCGCCAATTGTATCAAAAGTGAACTAATATGTAATCGTTTTGGGTCGAGCTCGGTAGCGTATAACTATAAATCTAACGAATCTATATATAAAGTTTAACACATCGTTAAAACTTTACCGGGTCCTGAGTTGACCGCGTTTGACCTGATAGTTGACTGTCGTTGACTGAGGTTTGACCGGTTGACGTGTTGACCCGAAAAGCCGAACCAAAATCAGTTGACCGATTTGAACCAAGCTTGAACCATAACCGAACCGAAAACCCGCATCATGTTTCTTACCGTGACTCGAACCAAAACCTTTCAGACTATCAAACCCGAGACTTGACTCGCAACCTGAATCCGACCCGAAGCTATAATCTGACCGGAAACAGTTTGACCCGAGCCGAAACATAACTGAAATGGAGAGGTCAGTTGATTTGTGACTTGAACCTGTACGTCACTCGAAGAATCCGAACTGAAAACCGAACCAACCAAATCTGACCTGGTTTGAATCGTCGACTATCATTGACCCGAGACCAAACACCACCGCCTCCGCTGTCGTGGTTCTGCCGCCAGCCCCGTCGTGTCTGCCCTCTCTCTCTCCGGCTCAGCGCCGCCGCATACGACGGCATTCCCTCTCCTTTTGCTTACTGAACTGAGAGTGGGGGGGGGGTGTCGGGTGTGCTTGTTGTCGGACAAACGAGAGAAAGGATGAGGAGGGTAAGTTTGGTGGAGCGATTATGGTGTGTCGCCGACAGAACCGAGTCGCCGAAGCTCGATTCCGGTCACCGGGAGAGGTAGAAAGGAATCAGAAGGGAAAACAGGCAAGTTATTTGTCTATGATTTTTTTGTGGGTGTATATATGAAGAATAGGGTTTTCAAAGTAAAGAAGATGAAGAAGAACAGTGTATGGTGTGCGTGTATTTGATCTGAGCTTTCACTAAATGAAGATAAGGTTACACTTCATTTATATATGTCTAGGGTTTTACCTTAATGGGCTTGGGCCCAGGGCCCACAAGCCCGTTACCAATGTTTTGAGAGGCCTGATAATTCTCCGAAGCCCGTTTTCGAATCCCGAACTTTGTAAAACATCATAAAATAAAGTTTTTGGAACCGAAGCGCTAAAAATTGTGTAGTAAATCGTATTTAGACGTGTATGATTGTCGTCGCGTTAAAACTCGTAAAATGTTCCATCTGTCGTTTCTAACTCGTTTTTTTTTTCGATCCGTTTTCAACTACAGGTAATAAAATTCGATTACGAAGCTAAATATATCAAAATATATTAATCTCAAGACGAAATTCGAGTCCGGTGCTTCCGTTTTGTCGTTGTTTGTCAGTGTGTTACTGTTCCGCGTTTTTCGTTCACGTTTGCGCTTTGTGTCGTTTGAAAGGATAATATTTTGCAAAACCACATTCATAACTATAAGTTATACGTATAAACTTTGTATTTGTCGGCGTTGTCAGTAGTTTGTACGGTGTCAGTTCGTTATCGTTTATTGTTCCGCGGTTTTTCCAAAAATCACCATACGCGTACTGTAGCGTCAGATAAGCGTTTCTAGGCATTCCAATAGCCCAATTAAGCTAATTCGTGTCTTAAACACTATTTGTTATCGCCTAAACATTTGCTAATCGCGTAATTAGAAGCCGTTAATTACCGGTTGTCACAAAATATAATCTATACTATACTGGCCATTTACCTGCGCGATGCAGTGGGAGTGGCGATTTACAATAGGATAATCGTTTATTGTTAGTTTATCAGCCGTCCCGTGATATATTATATGGTACTTAATTTAGTTTTCTTATTCATGATACGTTGGCACTAGTTTTTCTGTTATTTTATCGATTCTTTGGTGATATACTTTTATTAATTTTTTTAGTTGTAGCTTCGGCGTGATCTATCTACAAGAAGAGTACAAAAAAAGGAAGTAGATGTAATTAAAAACAAGAAAAGTACAAAACAAGCAAGTAGCTAGACAAAACACCAAAAACAAAATACGGGGAGTCTCTTATATCTCTTCCTGTTTTAGCAATACATCTGTTCGCTCATGAATTTCTTGTATCTTCGCCTCTACTGTACCAGATTTCGACACATAAACACTTCCTGGTAGACAACATTTGATGTGTAAACTCCGCGTTGTTTAAAATCTTTGGCGAGATGTACCAACTGTTAAGTGTTGAATCAGCTGATGTCTTATTCAGAAAAATACACCGTATATATACACCAGAATACAATCAAAATATATGGAAATTAATCTCCTAAAACTATGGAAATATATCACAATAAATACAAATTGACAACTAATTATTCTAACAACAATATGACAGCTAATACTCCCCCTCAGTCGAAGCCGTAGATGGTTGAAGGCATAGACTAGATTGAAAACAAGTGAATAACTGGCGAGGAAGACCCTTAGTAAATATGTCCGCATACTGAAAATCTTGTCACACCCTAACTTTTTGCGGAAGCGTGATTATGGTGTGACTTTCTTAATACCATTTCATTCAATCATAACAACAACTAAATGATTAAACCCATAGATGTTCATCCATTAATTAAGTTTAAAAATATGACAACATTGTCTTAAAACATAGAAATTCAAATACGAGTACAACCCATGCAACTTGTTTAAAAATTCACAAAGACTCAACCAATGACATCAAATAAAACCAGGATTTGGAAGACGTGTCTCGTCCAGGAATAAGATACACTGACCAGACCTAAGACCATGGATGACATCTTTTATTCTTAACGCAGCTTGAAACCTCCAACGCCACCCAGATCCACTACAAATTCCTTGAAATACATGTATTTTGAAAAACATCAACAAAAGTTGAGCGAGTTCATGTGTGTGATTGTGAATAAACCTTTGAAAACATTGAAGTAAGTTTGAAACTCCTGGTATGAAAGCAACAAGGAAAACAGATCAATTAATGTGTAGCTAATACATTAATATTTGTGACGTGATACATGAAAACTCAAACCTAGCAGATTTGTCTCCGGGAAGAAGACATAGTCACCACATGGGGCCACCCTGGTCCGCATGGGTGTGTGCTCGCTACACTCAAATAGATCTATCACTCATGTACCTCGGTCCTACTATGAGGATTAATGGTTTTAAGCGTTGTACCCACCACTCACATGATCAAGCAGTACCCTTCCTTAGCTAACCATACCAAATCAAAATGTTTGTAAACCGTTTGTAACATGTATTTCACCCCCGAAGTTATAAAACCAAAAACAGTTAAAGAAAAAGGGGGTCATGAACTCACAGATTTGCGTCTTCAATCACCGTAACTCTAGTTCTTTGGATAAACACGACTACTTACAACGGGCCGTGCCTTGACTTAGTATTCATGTCTTCGAGTTACGATTCTTTTAGTGTCTTCGATATTATTCCAAATTTTATAATCATTTGTTAAAGTAATTAATATTTTAACTTAAATTAAATTTTTAGAATAATAATATATTTTTGGCTTGATACACTTCGGGTATTTACACATGTATATCCTTCTCAAGGATGGGAGTATCTTTCACTTGCATATTTTTGCCTTACATCGGGGTCGTATTCCGGTGTGTATTTATACGTACGAGAATACGTATTTTTATTGAATTCATTAAGTATTCTTTATACTTAACTTCATATTGATTATTCCGGAATATTATCTTTAATATGGATTACATATATATGTTCAAAATATATATTTAAGGGATATTACTTAGAAAAAATATTTATAATTTTTCTTTGGGCAAAAATATTTGTAACTTCTCATAAGTTTCAAAAATTAATATATTTTCAAGTCCAATTTAGAAAATATACTTAAACTTATTTTTCCCAAAAATGACATACTTCATGTTTAATTGAGAAAATATATCTTTCATCCATAAATATTGTATTTCAGGTTTGTGCAAGAAAATATATATTTCTTAAAAATAATATATCTTCTAAAAACTTCAAGAAAAATATATATTTCATATTTGCCAAAAATTTCCTTGTCAAAATATGATATATTTTTGTAGTATTGTAAAAATCATATTTTTACTTCCTTGGTGTCCAAAATATTATTTACCAAAATATACCTTGTGAATAAATTCCAGAATATTTTGTAAGTCTTATTCCATAGTTCGGTTTCATCAATATTTTGTGTAAACGTGCATATTCATTTGTTGGAATTTTGGTAATATTTTGGATGGAAATTCTTGGTATTTTTGTATGTTATATTATCTCAAGTCCTAAAATAATATAACTAATACACAGAGTATATAAATAATCACACACATGTGACTTCTAAATATATATTTTCCTAATACATATTTAGTCACTTTTATTTATGAAAACCAACCTCCACTAATTATATTTTTGTATCAAAAATTATGGCAAAGTTTTTGTAGTAAACTCATGGTTTAAAATGCACTTGTAAATATTTATTTAAAAATATTTTTCTAAGTGTTTATATTTTTAGAAAATTTTGCCATAGTTTCCCCTAAAAATGGAGGTTTCCATGTTTTCAAGCATATCATTTTCTTTTGTAAAAATCAATACAATCAATTCATAATCAACAATGAACAACCTTAACTTACCAATTTGCCAATAATCATGCATTTTCTACTACTTCATGAACTTGAATATTTGTAAAAATTTGTAGTAACTTACTAGGGTTCTTAGTAAGTCTTGTTACCCTTTAAAATGTGATTAGTTCTTTAAAAACTTCATTTTTAAAGAAGTTAGATGTTTACAACTTCTTGTCACATTTTCTAAAAATGTTTCTTTATGAAATCTTCTTGTTACACAAGTGTTTCTACACTTGTTTAACCATTAAAAATAAGGTTTGTTTACGTAAGAATCAAGATTTAATAAAACTCATATTTTCAACTTGGTTTCTTTGAAAGATCATTCATAAATCTCTAGATCTACATGATTAACAACTTACTTTGTTCATTATTTTTCAAGAAAACAAAGTATTCTTTCAAGTTCATGATCTTTATGTGGATGATCTATCATCCTACAACATTTCTACTTTCACATCTTGCTAGATTATGTTTTTAATCATGATCTGGCAAGAGCTTATGATGATCAACATCATTCCTACAAACAATCAATGATCAACAAGCATAATAACTCATATTCATCAAGATTACTTCATTAAACAAGCTTATGTTTATGTTTACTTCTTATGTTCTTTAGTGTTCTTCATGTTTTTGTTTATGATTCTTCTTTAACCACTAAAAATGAAAGTAAAATTGATAGATCAAGACTCTTACCACTAGCACAAGGCTAGGGATGATTCAAGTGAAGAAAATGAGAGGATAAAAGAAAACAAGAGAGGTCCTTAAATATCCAAAGCCACCAAGCTCCTTAATCTTGCTTCTAGCACCTTGATATACACTTGGAATGGTTGAAGGTTGGATGAAAATGGTGGATGTGTGTAGGTGAGGGGTCGGCCGAGAACACAAGAGAGGAGAGGGAGAGTTTGTGTGTTTTTAAGTGTGTGTTGAAATGAGATGTTGATCCTTCATGTCTTTTTATAACCCGTGCTCTCATTCTATCCTTTGTATATTATGCTTTTAATTAGGGAACAAGATCCAATTGTTAATTGAAATAAAATCTATTTGGTGGGCCATATGTTGGTGGTAAATATGTGGGGGGGGGGGGGGTAGTAGATTAGGGGTTAACTAGGTTGATTACAATCTAGTTCAATTTCAAGTGTTAGTTACATGATTTGGTTATTAGATATTTTTAGGAGGTGTTATGGTGTTCGGGGACCATAACTAGCTTGGAAATGTTTCGGGTAGTGTCCGATTGTTCGGTTGGTTACTGGTTCGTTAAGGTGCTAAACTACGCAGTTTAGGGTGCTTTATGTATCTTTTTGTGACACTATTGATTCCCGACACTTAGGAAAGCATTCAGGACTATTTAATCATTTTTCTGCATTATATTAGTTTGTTAAAATGCTGATTTTTGCTGAATTTAGCACTTTGGGTGGGTTTTAGGCACTTTCCGGCACTTAAACTATCACTAAAAAGGCAGTTTTGTGATCCTTACTTTCCTATACACTACACTAGTGTCATACTTAGTTTCTGGCTCATTCTGTATCTCAATGCACTGTCTATCTACGTGCTGAGTTCTGTCAGCACTTTCCTGATCTATCAGATAACTGTGCTAACTATACTTAATGCATCATTCAAGGCAATATAGCTTTCATGCAGTATTGGTATGACATTAAATAATGTATGATGCACATGCATGTATAAAGCAAAAATCAGAAAGCAATTTATTAAAATTCAGCACAGTCATTAGGCACTAATCATGATTACTTAATTGTACGGATACCTGGATTTTTGACAGTTGTCACATTCTCCCCCTATTAAGAAAATTTCGTCCTGAAATTTTAAGCTTAACTACTAGCTGCTGGGGAGTTAGGGAACAAATGTCGATACTTAGCTTTCATGTGGTCCTCACGCTCCTATGTAAACTCTGGGCTGTGACGCGCATTCCATCTAACCTTAACAAGCTTAACACTACTCCTCCGAGTTTTGTTAACTTTCCAGTCAGTAACTTCAACAGGTTCTTCGGTGAAGTGGAGGGTGTCGTCAATATGAACTTCGTCAGCAGGAATGACCACTGTTTCTTGAGTTGGACTCTTCTTCAGGTTAGACACATGGAATGTATCATGAACACCATTAAGTTCTGCAGGTAATTCCATATTGTAAGCTACAAGACCAATCCTTTCCAGGATTTTAAATGGTCCAATGAATCGTGGGTTTAACTTTCCACGCTTCCCAAAGCATGCCACACCTTTCCAAGGTGAGACTTTTAACAAAACCACATCTCCCACTTCAAATTCCAAAGGTTTCCTTCTTTGGTCCGCATAGCTCTTTTGTCGATCGCGAGCCGCCTTGATGCGTTCTCGGATCTGCATGATCTTATCTGTCATCTCTTGAACCAATTCGGGACCAACTAGCTGTCTATCGCATGCATCTGCCCAGCATAACGGCGATCGACACTTCCGTCCGTAGAGAGCTTCAAACAGTGCAGCTTGAATGCTTGTATGGTAGCTGTTGTTATAGGAGAACTCAACCAAAGGCAGGTGAGTGTCCCAACTGCCACCCAAGTCCATTACACAAGCTCGTAACATATCTTCTAATGTCTGAATCGTCCTCTCACTTTGGCCATCCGTTTGTGGGTGAAATGCGGTGCTTAAGTTCAACTGTGAACCAAACGCTTCTTGGAAAGATTGCCAAATCCTTGACACAAATCTTCCGTCTCTGTCAGATATAATCGAGATAGGCACTCCATGCCGTGCTACTATCTCCCTTAGGTACAGCTCAGCTAGCTTACCTGTGTTATCCTTCTCTTTGATTGGCAAAAAGTGCGCAGACTTTGTCAGACGGTCTACGATTACCCAAATCGTATCATGACCTCTGGGTGTCTTTGGCAACTTGGTTATGAAGTCCATCGAGATCTGCTCCCACTTCCACATGGGTATCTCGGGTTGCTGTAGGAGGCCTGAAGGCTTCTGATACTCGGCCTTCACTTTGGCACAAGTCAAACATTTTCCAACATAAGTTGCAACATCACCTTTAATCTTGGCCACCAGTAGAAATCTTTCAAATCTTGGTACATCTTATCCGATCCTGGGTGGATCGAGTACCTCGATCTACGAGCTTCATCGAAAATAACATCTCTAAGACCACCAAAGAGGGGAACCCAAATTCGTCCCATGAAACACAAGGTTCCTTCCTCATTGGGTATCAACTTCTTCTCCATCCCACGGAGATACTCATCCTTAAGGTTTTCTTCCTTGAGGGCTTCTCTCTGCGAAGCACGAATGCGCAACGAAAGGTCTGTTTGTATAATCATCTCCAAGGCCCTAACCCTTATGGGCTTAATCCTCTCTTTCCGACTTAAGGCATCTGCCACCACATTTGCCTTACCTGGGTGATATTTGATTTCGCAATCATAATCGTTTAACAACTCAACCCATCGTCGCTGTCTCATATTAAGCTCCTTCTGGTCGAATATGTGCTGTAAGCTCTTGTGATCTGTAAAGATCGTACAGTGCGTACCATACAGATAATGTCACCAAATCTTCAATGCAAACACCACTGCGCCTAATTCCAAATCATGTGTGGTGTAGTTCTTCTCATGAACTTTCAATTGGCGCGAAGCATAAGCGATAACCTTCTGTTGCTGCATCAGCACGCAGCCCAATCCCTGACGCGAGGCGTCACAGTATACCACGAAGTCATCGGTGCCTTCGGGTAGGGATAAAACAGGTGCATCGCAAAGCTTATTCTTCAGAAACTGGAAAGCTTCTTCTTGTTTATCTCCCCATTCATACTTCTTATCCTTTTGCGTAAGGGAGGTCAATGGTTGAGCGATTTTAGAAAAATCCTCAATGAATCGGCGATAATACCCAGCTAAACCTAGAAACTGGTGGATCTCGGTTGGCGTCTTCGGAGTTTCCCAATTCTTGATCGCCTCGATCTTGGTGGGGTCCACATGAATTCCATCTTCATTCACTACATGACCGAGGAACTGTACCTCACGCAACCAGAACTCGCACTTCGAGAACTTAGCATACAATTTCTCCTTCTTGAGCAGCACTAAAATGGCTCTAAGGTGTTGCTCATGCTCTTCCTTCGTTCGCGAATAGATCAAAATATCATCGATAAATACAATCACGAATTTATCGAGATATGGCTTGCAGACTCGGTTCATCAAATCCATAAACACTGCTGGCGCATTTGACAGACCAAACGACATTACTAGGAACTCATAATTCCCATAACGAGTCCTAAAAGCAGTTTTCGGTATACTCTCTTCTTGCATCCTCAGCTGGTGATAACCTGATCGAAGATCAATCTTGGAGTAATAACTTGAACCTTGAAGTTGATCAAAGAGATCATCAATCTTCGGCAAGGGGTACCGATTCTTGATAGTCAACTTGTTCAGTTCTCGGTAGTCAATGTACATGCGAAAACTACCGTCCTTCTTCTTGACGAATAAAACTGGAGCTCCCCAAGGCGAGAAGCTTGATCTAATAAATCTCTTTTCCAAAATTTCCTGAAGTTGTGTTGACAACTCTTGCATCTCAGAAGGTGCAAGTCGATAAGGTGCCTGGAACCAAGTCAATATGGAACTCGACTTGTCGTTGTGGCGGCAATCCCGGCAAGTCTTCTGGGAAGACTTCAGGGTATTCCCTTACCATAGGGATATCTTCCAACTTCGGCTGCTCAGCTTCCTTATAAACAATGTGAGCCAAAAAGGCAACACATCCCTTCTGCATGGACTTTCGGGCCTTCAAACAGCTGATAATCCTTAGTGGAGTATCATGCTTTTCCCCATGTACTACAATCGTCTCTCCATTCTCCATCGGGATGCGAATGATCTTCTCGTGACATACGATCTCAGCTCGGTTGCTCGACAACCAATCCATTCCAACTACCACGTCAAAGCTTCCCAACTCAACTGGAAGGAGATAGAACGTAAACTCATGCTCTCCAAGCTCTATTACACAACCTTTAATCACTTCATTTGCCTCTACTAACTTTCCATTAGCTAGTTCTATAGAGTATGGGATATCTAACTTACTGGCTACTAACCCAAGTATATTCTTAAATTCTAAGGATACAAAGCTATAATCGGCACCAGTGTCAAACAATACAGATGCAAAGTGTTGGTGGATAGGGAACATACCCGTAACTATGTTCGGATCCGGGCGAGCTTCCCTAGCTCCTATGTTGAAAACTCTTCCTTGGGCTTGATTGTTCTTCGGGAAATCACGCTTGAAATGCCCAATATCACCACAGCTAAAGCATCCTTGCTTGTTTCCAGTACCACCCTGGTTGTTGTTTTGGCTGCGGTTCCCATTACCGGCTTGGTTTCTAGAACCACCACGATTACCATTACCGCCATTTCCTCCTTGATTGTGGTTTCCATAACCGTTTCCACCACGGTTTCCACTGCCATTACCATTACCGCTACCTCTTTGACCACCATTTCCACGACCAGTACTAGCCCAGCATGTCTCCTTTGAATGACCATTCTTTCCGCAGTTTTCACACTTCCTCAACCTACACTGGCCGGCATGATGGAACTGGCACACATCACACTTAGGCAAAGTGCCCATATAACCTTTTCCCTTATTCTCCGAACTCGCAGCACCAGTCCTGACCTCGGCTGGTGGGTTTGCATCTCTCTTCTTGTTAGTACCACTGCTGCTTCCTTGGGTACCTTTCTTGAAGTTTGAGAACTTTATCCTGTTCTATCCTGATGACTAGACATGAGTCTCCTTCTTCTTTCCATCAGAGACCGAAAACTTATTCAGCCTAATCGCTTCTCCGGTCAACACCACACTCAGATCAATGTCTTCAGTGATCGTTGGGGGCTTGGATGTAGTCACCATGCTCATGATTTGGGGTGCCAATCCCCAAATAAAGCGCTCAATTCGCTTGAACTCTGGCTCTACCATGTAAGGGACAATGCGGGACAGGTCATGGAATCTCTACACATACTCAGCAATCTTCGGACCATCCATCTTTAGATTCCAGAACTCGGTTTCTAGCTTCTGAGTCTCAGCTCTCGAGAAGTACTTCTTGCGCATCAGTTCTTTCATCTCATCCCAAGTCATAGCGTATGCTGCTTCCTCTCCCAGAGTCTGAACCTGTAGGTTCCACCAGGATAGAGCTCCGTCTAGGAAAAGTCCAGAAATGTAGGTGACTTGGTGCTCTGGTGCACACTTGCTCATCCGCAGCACAGAATCGGTCTTCTCGGCCCATCTAACGAAAGCTACAGCACCTCCAGTGCCGTCAAAATTCAGCGGTTTATAGTCAAGAAACTGCTTGTAAGTACAACCTGTACAAGCAACGTCATTCACAGAAAGCATTAGAAAACGCACATGGAATGTCCAAACGTATCGTAATGTGTCTTAAATGACTTAAACATTACCATGAGGTGGGTTATTCCCTGAGGTACCTCCACTGTGTTCAGAGCGCAAGGCCTCATGTTGTGTGATTGCTTGTGAAATCCGTTCTTGCAGTTTAGCCTCTGTTGTGGGCAACTGATTGTTCCTTCGAGGAGGCATCTTCTAAGGGAAGATTGTATAGGTCAGGTCTTAAGTATATAATAAGTAGTACGTATTTAATAGCGTATGTTATAACAAGTAAGTAGGCAGTCATGGCATAAACAAGTAAGTTAACAATGTATTTAATGAGAACATTACGATTGAGCTTTCATTAATCATCGACCACAAATACAGTTACATGTTTTACAAATGTATAGCATCAAAAGGGAGCACAGGGTCACACTACCCTTGTCCACAATGTCTATCAATCTACCATAAGTCATATAGTCAAAAGGTGGTCTCCAAAAGGCTTCACTAGCTAGGCTCAATAGCGATGCTCTCACCAAAAGTAAGCTACCTACATAAAACCAATAACCGTCTATGCTGATGGTGGTGGAGGAGGAGGTGGAGGAACAAAAAGCAAGTTGTGCACATGCGCTAGCTCCTCCTCAAGCTCATACACATGACGCAACAGATAGCTGATCTGCTGCTCAACGGTAAGAAAGCGAGTGTCAAACTCGGGAAATGGAGTAAGTGGTGCAGGAGGATGCGAAAATGGGGATGGTGATGAACGAGGGGGAACAAAAGATGGCTGACACGGACATGGCAAAGGTCGCGGTGTCATCTCAAGCTCTAGGATCCTGCAACTCATGATCTCAAACTAAAGTTGCAATGAAAGGAGTAACTCATCCCGTGTATAACTAGTAAAGGGCGAAGGATGGTAGGGATCAGATTTCGGCATGGTGTAAGGGGGAACCATCGAAATGGCTCATCGAGTGGTGAAGAAGTAAAATGAGCAGTAGGTGTATACTAAGGCATGCGAGGGAAAGCTGCTGACACATGTTGTCACACCCCAACCAATGGCGGAATCATCAGAGTGGGACTAGTTCGAGATTGTAATAGACTTCATAACACTATTTGTGACAATAATTAATTCAACCGATTTCATTTCATAAACAAATTGTCAAAACATTACAAGAAATTCAAATAACAACATTGTTAAAACATAACATAACAAAATTGATACAACACTTTAAACCTAAACGTCTAAGTCAGTATCTAGGCATCTTTGCTAGTCCATTTTCATAGCATCATCAATCCTCAACCTGTAACATGTTTAAAATACAATTCAATGCGAAAGCAAAGGCGAGTATACAAGTTTATGAATAAGTATAAGTATAAAAGTTTAAAAACGAATCCACATGACAACTTAGTTTATACAAGATCATCCTAACATGGCATGCAATATTTCTAGTCAACCCTCTGTTTACGCAAAATGATATAATTCAACATGACCACTAGTCTACGGGCGGTGCGTTACTCCTATAGCGCTATACATGTCAAATGGAGGCTCGTGAAAGCTAATGACTAAAACATATCACATAAGTATGGTCCACGTATAAGCATCAAGTATAACAACATAGTATTCATGTATAAGGATTGTTTTCGTGCATTGCAACAAGAATAAGTTTAAGTGTAGTTTAATAGTTGAACATGTTACACCCCAAAAGTGGTAAGCATAAAAAGGGGGTTGCGAGTATACTCACGGTTTTTCAAGTCTTCTACTTAAATCCGTGAGTGAGTTGGTTGATTAGGAGGTTGGAACACTAAGTCCTTCTACACAAAGGAAATATAGGTGTGTGAGTTTGGGAATTCGGAAGATTTAGGGATTTAGGAAGTTAAAAACACAAGAATATATGTATTTGAAAGTAATCATCCTTTAACACCAAGTACTTGTTCTTGACATTATGAAACCTCAAGAGTTAATGTTTTCATGAGTAATATACTCATTAGAATCGTAACAAGTCTTATGTCTTGGATGATGTATTCTAATACTTTGACGAATGAACACAAGTCCACCATCAAGAGTTCGAATAGTAAATATATGTATAAGTATTATATGTATTATTTAGTCCATTAATCAAGCATGATGTAGAAGATAAATCTTCATTTAGGTACCTCTATTGTGTCATAGAATTCATGTAGGAGGTAGGAAGAACAAGCTTCCATTTAGGTAACTCTAATGGTTCACCACTACACTTGATGTAAAAACATACAAGGAGGGTCATGAACTAATATCAATACAAGAACAAGAAACAACTACACTATGAGAAATCATCAAGTAATGTGGGGATTCTATGTTTGACAACCCAAGTTGGTCCATAATCACACCTTCATCAAGCTTGAAGCTTGAACATGACTTGTGGGTTAAAAACCCTAAATAAAACAGAAAGTATTTGAGGATTAACCTCTGATTTTGTATGTCTCAACCTTTTTTTAAGCCTAACTAACCATATAAGTGGTTATAAGCATAAGGACATAGGTTTGAGATGAGTTAGACTCAAGTTGAACAAGTTTAGTAAAGATTCGATGAAATCAGAAATGAACAGTGAACTTTGGAGCCTTTTGCCGGTGTTCCAGGGACTTATTTACTGTGAAAAACCCATGGAATCGAAGCTAAGGTCGATCCAAGCACATAGGAAAAAGAATGGACTAAATCAGACAAGTATTGAGTGAGTTATGCTCACTTTAGTGAAGGCTGAACAATCTGCTCGAACCTGTGATTTCAGCTGCGTTTTTTTTTAGAGTTTTAGAGTGATTAGAGTGTTGCAAAAGTGGAAAAGTGGCTGGGATTAGAGTGGTATTTATAGGGAAGGATTAGGGTTAAGTATTAGAGGTGTATTAAATGGAGTGGGTGGGGGTTGAACCAACAAATTGGAGCCAAAATTCTAACTCATGGCTGCTGAGTTCGGATCATTTTTGGCGCTCACATGGCCAGTTTACGCTTCTTTTTTTTAACTAGATTAGATATAATGTATATATGTTATGATATTATTAATTTATGTAGCATATATATCTATAATATATGAATGATGAAGAAAGCCATAAAAGTTAAAGCACCAGCCATGTTTTTGGCTGTGGATCACGGCTGCAAGGCATCTTAAAGATCTATTTTTTTGCACATGGTGTTTGATTATTATTATTATTATTATTACTATTATTATTATTATTATTATTATTATTATTATTATTATTATTATTATTATGTATAAGTAATATTAATATAAGGTATGTAGTTTACTAAGCATATATTAACGTTACCATATTTCAAGGTATATTATGTATAATAACATATAATTAGGTAACGATTAAGTACATACAAGACATATTTTAAAAATTAATCGAACATAAGAAGTGAGTAAATGTATGAACCAAGTATGTATGGATTGTAAAATGTATAACAATGTAACTACATGTATAGCACGTTTAAGGATATGTCTTCATGATAACTGTTTGTAAATTAAATGCGTCTTTACGAGAAGCATGAATATGTGTCCAACGATTGTATGGATCAAATGTATAAACTCATTTAAATGTACAACTTGAATAAATAAACAAAGTATAATTGGTATGAAATAGTTAATTTTATTAGGATCGAAGCCTCGGATTACAATGGTACGAAACGAAAGGACGATTACAAGACTACAAGATTTCCAAAAATAGAAATACGAACAAGACTTGCTATAAATGGAAAGTACAAATAAGCAGGGCGTTACACATGTGGGTCATGGCTAGGCTGCTGGCTGGAAGTGCCCTCCCCTGGATGGGGTGGAGGGATGTCCTGCAAGAAAGTGATAGGTAAGTCAGTGCGGTGAACATCAGACTCAATCGGGTGAAAAGGGGTAACATCAACAGGTGAAGGTGCAAGTGGGGGAGTGACTGGCTCAATGACAGGAGGGTCAGCGGGTGCAGGAACTGGATCTGGTATAAGTGGTGCAATATCGGGGATGCCAAAGGGGATAGGATCAAGATCAGGCAAAGGCTCAGGTGCTGGCACCGGCTCAGGAGCTGGTACCTGCACAGGATCAGCGGGTGCATCAACAGGCTGGTCATCGGGAACAAAATCAGGCTTCGCATCATGTGGAGGTAACGGTGCAACTGACATAGCTGTATCGTCATCAGAATCAGTGGCGTAACGTCGCAAACCAACAGCCTGTAAGGCGGAAGAGGACACAAACTCAAAAGAATCGGGGACATAATGTAAACTAGAATCAGAAGAAATCTCGATAACAGGAATCCCCAAAAGTGGAACAGCAACAACGTCCTCATCGAGCTCTCCATCACCCTGAGCGTCATCGGGAGGACCATCGACAAACAGGTCAACATCATCGTCAAAAAGATCGTCAAAAGGCCAATCCTCAGGGGAAATGACCACGAGAGGAACAAGAGCGAGGATCGGTGCCACGACATGCTCACCATCGGGGTGACCGATGATAAGATGATCGTGAACTGGAATAGGAATAACGAAAGGATCCTCGTCTGGGATACCATCAGCAATCGGTAAATCAACTCCGAAATCGGGCAGCGCAAAGGGCTGAAAGTCGTCGTCATTGTTGGATATCATCTCT
>JARYGA010018062.1:0-36958 GCA_030545235.1 Helianthus tuberosus
TTCGAGACTTTGGCGAGACATAAAAATCAAGGAGTGGGACTAGTTATCAAGGTCTGAGTTTCACCTCTATCTTGACAACATCGTACCCTAATAGCGTTGGTACTTATCAACAGATAAGACCTACTTAGAACATAATCAGGAGATTTCCCAACAAGGTTTGGATATCACTCCTGACTTGAGGGCAATTCCGTGCAAAATACAAACTCTGATTAGCAGTGTTTTTCAAGTATCGGGTGTACGTTGTGTCAGCCTTAGGAAAGGCATGTAAGTTTAGCAGGAAAATGTGCTGCTAGGAAGCAGATACAGTAGAATGCATAAGTCTTAAACAACAGATAAGAATCAAGATTCCTAGAACTATAGACTAGGGCAAGTATTCCTACTTATCCTAATTCCCTATAGTTATGGCTCTGATACCAATCTGTCACACCCCAACCGATGGCGGAAACATCGGGGTGCGAGCACTAAGCGTTCAGATTGCTCATGAGATTCCATAATACTAAGTAGTTTCATTATAATTTAGATTGATTCAAACATTGTCTAAAACCAAACAACCATCATCAAGTAACATAGTACATCAAGTCTCAAATATTGTTCAAAACTTATTTATCTAGATGAGTTTCTAAGCATCATCCTAGCTTGATTCCAAGGTTCCTAGCATCATGTCAGCCTGCAATATGTATTAAAATAGGGTCAGTACAAAATGTACCGGCAAGTATAAAAGTTTGAATAATAGCATACTAGATTAAAAGCCTCATATCCATATGTAAATGTAACAAAATAGTTTCAGCCATGCTAGTGTTCGCAATCCAACAAGTGATAGCCCAAGTATCCCGATGCTTTGTTGTTTTCCCAAGTCTCAAGGAAAACTAGAATCCTCCTAACAATACCCCCGAGAATAATGGGGAGGTGCATCTCCTATAGCGCTACTATTGTTAAGGCGGAACTACGCACCCTGGATTAAACGTCCACATAGCACAAATAGAATACAAGAGTTACAAGTTTCGCACAAACATAGGATAGAGTTAAGATTCCAAAAGTTTCAAGTATCATAGTTTAATAGAATACATGTTACATCCCAAAGATTAAAACAAAAAGGGATCGAGTATACTCACAGTGATTGCTTAACAGTCTAGCTGTTATTGGATCAAAGGGAGCTCTTTATAATTAGCCCGATTTACAACAGATAAGAGTCGGGTAGAATAACGAGATTCAATCAAGTGTCGGATTAGTCATCTTGATCGGATGGTTGTTCGATCGGATGGCTATCTGATCGGGTTACCATCCGATTGGGATGACAATGGTGTGAAGGGGGACGGATTGCCACCCGGTCGGATGGCCATTCGATCGAATGGCCATTCGATCCAAGTGCCCACTTTCCAAATTGTTACCAAGTTTCTAAAAAGTTTCTAAGTGTTGAAAGATCTAAAAGCACAGTGTCACCTTGATCGGATGGCTATCCGATCGGATTGCCATTCGACGATCAAAATTTAAGTGTCTAAATGTTTAAGGTTAGGAGACAATGTCACTTGATCAGATGGCAGTTTGATCGGATGGCTATCCGATCGGATTGTCATTCGACGATCAAAAGATTCATAGTATCCTAATGTTAGGGTTAAGAGGCAAGTGTCACTTGATCGGATGGCGGTTCGATCGGATGGCTATCCGATCGGATTGCCACTCGATCGGGTTGTCCTTGTCCTGTTCCTAAACTTGTAAAGTTTCTAAGTTTTTGTTTAAACAACGACGACATGGTACGCATTGAGACAACGGTAAGCTCATTAGTGTACAGCCGATCCGATCGGGTGGGAATCACCCCAGTCCGTTCAGTCGCCCATTCACGCATGTGCTTATGTCAGAATTCATACTCCGGTCATCTTCTCCGACAATAATCCTTCTCCAAACCAACTCTAGACTAATCGTCAAGTCTACAGTCCGTTTAAATCCAGATCTCACCGTTTTAGGTAAAAGTCTTAAGAAAAGGTGAAGATAAACATAAGTTTTAGTTGAAAAAGTATAGATTTCGTAAAGATTTAGTGTAAAAACACATGAAATTCCTTAGATCTGAGCTAGGTCTTGAACGAAATGACATCACTCAACAGTTTGTACAAACCACCATGATGACGTCACCCTCAAGAGCTCAAATCTTAGAGATTTCACGGTGAAAAGTGAGATTTCAAAAGAGAATCATGTAGAGAATAGCGTGTAGATCAAAGATGTACAAGAATCTAGTGTGAAACGTACCGAAATTGCCCAGAAATGGAAGAAAAGAGGAGTGCGTGCGTCTGGATCGAGTGAGGGTGTCACATCAGTGAAAATGATGTGACAGGCCTATTTATAGTGTGAGAGTGAGGGAGTGAGGCGGTGTGCACGGATCGGATGGCAACTCGGTCGAATGGCCATCCGATCGGTTGGTCATCCGATCGGACTGCCATTCGGCCAATCCTGTCCTTTCTGCGTTCGTTTTGCGAGTTAGATTAAGCGTTGCGTTGCGGGTTATTGGGTAATAGTATCAGATAACTAGATTATATTATTAACACAAAAGTTGAATAAATGCAATTTTATGTGCCAAATAATAAAGCAATATACCATTAAAAATCTCGTTCATTACATGGGTTGAATAAATGTAATTTTCTATATTAACTAATAAATAAATTATATCTTTAAGAATCTCGTGTATTGTACGGGTTAAGTATTTAATTTTATATATTAAATAATGAAAAAAGTTACATTTTTAACAACCTCATGTTATTGTATGGGTTGAGCACACGTAATTTCATATACCAATCAATAAAAAGTTATATATTGTTATATCTTTATAAACCTTGTGTATTATATGAATTGAATAAATCTAATTTTATGTACCATATAAAAAAAGTTATATTTTAAAAAACCTGGTGTATTACACGAGTAATTTTATATACCACATAATAAAAAAAAGTTATATTTTAAAAAACCCGGTGTATTACACGAGTTGCATAAATGTAATTTTGTATAGTAAATAATAAAAATATTATATCTTTAAAAAACCTCGTTTATTACACGGGTTGAATGAATCTAATAAAAAATTATATTTAAAAAAAAACTAACAGATATACTCGATATATGATGGATAGAGTGATTGTGGTGATGGTTCTTATAAATGTCACGTAAATATAGTGAATACCGTATTTGAGTTGAGAGTTAAACACGAAAATAAAAGTATAGAACCAATAAACATTGATTAATGTTTTTGTAAACATTTTCGAAATATGTTAGTTTAACAAAATAAATAAATCATTTATATTATATTAATTTATATTTAGTGTACTTTAATATATTTTTAAAACAAAAACCTCTCTTTCCTACTTATCTTATATTAAATATATAAATAATAAAATAATATTAAATGTTATCCTAATTTATTAAAATATAACTTTTTTTATTATTTGGTATACAAAATTATATTTATTCAACTCGTGTAAAACACGAGGTTTTTAAAAATATTTTTTTTTATTATTTACTATACAAAGTTACATTTATATAACCCGTGTAATACACGAAGTTTTTAAAGATATAACTTTTTTATCACTTGCTATGTAAAATTAGATTTATTCAACACGTGTAATACACGAGATTTTTTAAGGATATAATTTTTTTTATTATTTGGTAGATTTTTCAACCCGACTATACACGGGTTTTTTAAAGATACGACGTTTTTAGTATTTAATATACAAAATTACATTTATTTAATATGTGTAATACACATGATTTTTAAAGATATAACTCTTTGTTAGATCTATTCAACACGTGTAATATACGGGGAAATTACAAAGTCTTTGTAAAGTAAAGGAGTTTTAAATGTTAATATTAACCGTAAAAAAGTAAAGGTAAAAAAGGGTGAAGGTAAAAGGAAAAAAAAACACTAAAGGACAAAAAAATCAATTAAAGTTACTGAAATTGTAGTTATATAATGCGGGAAAATTAATAAACAGTACAATTAAAGTTATTGTAAAGGATTATTTTAATGACCAAATATAAAGGTTTTCGGCTAATCATTTTTAGGTGATTAATAATTCTTAAGTTTTGAAATCTAATAAATATTTCAAAATATTGTATTATCTCTTATACGAATTGTTTAAATTTATATTAAATTTAATTTTATAATTATCTTTTAATTAATATTAATTACTAAAAAATATATTGCTCCAATGAATGACATGTGTCCTCTCATTGGTTTCTTTTATTATATAGTATAGATATGTTACTGTTCATTTAGTTGTGTTATTAATATATAGGTAAATACTGAACTTTTGTTTTGCATTTTAATTAAATAGTGATGAAATTGAATAAATAAGTGGAGTTGGTTTGTCAAACTTGTCAAAAATTTAAAAAAAAAAAATTTAAATAAGTGGGGTAGGCTCATCCTCCATTTTCATGGTTTCATCTTTGAAGGGACATCCTCCAAGGATTATGACGTGACGCTTACATGACGAGTACTTCTTCAAGGATGAGCATCTACCATACCGTCTAGCCTGACAACCACTTGAAGCGAACTTGTCTTGCCTATATTACAATATTGTGTTAATTACATCATCCATTTTCAACAACAACAAAACCAAGTGTCGGCCGCCGACACGGTAATAGTTGTGGGCTTTCATTGGACTAAATGGCGGCAGAGATAATAGTGTCAGGCAGCTGTCTGGCACTCCCCTATTGGCCCAACAAATTTACGATTTTATCCCCTTTAAAATTACGATTTTGCCATCAGTTAAAAATTATGTTTTCGTCCTCGCTTAAAAATAAATTTACGCTTATGCTCCCAGCTAAATATTTCAATTTTGCCCCCGGTAAAAAATTACGATTTTGCCCCGTTTCAATTTACAGTTTTGTCATTAGTTTTTTTCCCTTAAAAATACGATTTTCCCATCAGTTCAAAGCTATGTTTTTACCCCCACTTAAAAATAAATTTACGCTTTCGCTCACAGCTAAAAATTCCAATTTTGCCCTCGGTTCAAAATTACGATTTTGCCCCGTATAAATTTATAGTTTTGCCATTAGTTTTTTTCCTCACAGCCAAGTTACGATTTTACCCTCAACTTAAATTTACATTTTCCCCATCGTTTTTCTTTGTTTTCCTGGTGACATTACAAGTTTACCCCCAGTGTAAAATTACAGTCGTGCCGGCAACTTCCTGGCACTCCCCCGTTGGTCCATTTAGTTTACAGTTTATCCCCGAATTAAAGTTATGATTTGGCCCCCAGTTAAAAATTACGTTTTTCCTATCGTTTTAGTTTTTTTACCAAAACTATAAAGGTTTTTTGTTTTAATTGGTTTACTCGATTTAATTTTTTTTCGTGTCAAGGAGTTGCCTAACACTAGCTCATTAGTCCTGAGAAATTACAGTTTTGCCCTGAGCCCAAAATTATGGTCTTATCATCGTTTTTGTTTTTTTTTTTTTTTTCCTAGCAAAATTATAGTAGTCTTTTTTTAATTGGTTGAGAATTATTCGGTCATCGCCCCGCAACGCGGGCGGGACATCTACTAGTTTACAACATAATCATCTTGAACAAAAAAGAAACGCATAATGTAAATAACACATCAAATAAGTAGTAAATAAAATTCCAATACCAAAGGATGTAATAATCAACCCCCATGAATAAAAAAGAAATTTACTCATTTAAATTTTCAAATATATTTCGTGCATTTTAAACTTTAAATCTATAGATATTTTATTAACAGCTAAAAGACGAACGTTTTGCACGTGATTTCTTTTGTCTCGCTCAGGCATGGTTCACCATCTTTTAAACCCGGTAACCCATCAACCATCAAAACGAAGACGACCCGCACTTGACCGCACAACCGATGCATCCGACGATAACCTCCGGCAATCAGAACTCTCCGGCTGACTGGACCCTGACCGCGGCGAATCCAAGCTTCTAATCAAAAGCTGCTTCACAGCAGAAATAAGATCCTCCGTGGCATTCTTCTCCGGCGAACAAACCGACGAGCGGAAGTTCTTACAAAACCTCATATGCCGATCCAAGGCTTGCTCCTCTGATTCCGAACACGATCTCTCCATCTCATCCTTCACGGCCTCCACACACAGTCCACAGATCCACCGGCCGCTGTTATTCTCCCTCACTGCCGCAATGTACGACGGCGTACACTCCTCCGTCAATCCACAACACTCACATTTCACACACTCCACGTCACCGTCACCGTCACCGCCACCGCCGTAGCTGCCGGAGGACGTCGCCGTCGTGAATTTTGCTTCGGTACCGGACATTGTAACCGTATCCTTCACCATTATCGCCAGAAAAAAAAAAAACAGTATAGAGTCAGAAACCTTAATTTCTCGATGTGTAATCCTAGAAAACAATCAAAACATTCAAAAAAAATCAAACTGAACTGAAATTAGTGATGATTTTTTGAAATTAAACTCATCAGTATTGGTAGAAAACGAACTTACAATTTAGAAACCCTAATTTCTCGATCAATAACAGTAGAATACAATCAAACATGCAAAAAAATTCAAATTGGACTGAAATTTATGACGATTTCTTGAAATTAACGAAATCAAAAACACAATTATCGATAGAAAAAAAAACTTATTACAGTCAGAAACCCTAATTTCTCAATACATAACAGTAGAAAACATTCAAATCGGACAAATTAATGATAATTTTATGAAATTAGAGTCACAAATCCTAATTTCTGGATACATAATGACAATTTTTCGAAATTAGAGTCAGAAACCCTAATTTCTCGATACATAACCCTAGAAAACACTCAAAAACATTCAAATCAAACAAAATTAACAACAATTTCTCAAAATCAACAAAATCCAACTCACCGGAATCCGTGATTGACTATCAAACGTTCAAATCTCGCAACAATTTCACCGTTCTTTCTCCCACGCAACTTCTTCAACAACTTCTCCACCGATCAACAACAGTTTGAACAACGGCAATAATTTCGTATGCATTTCAGAGCCCTGTGTGGCTTGAGAATTGGAGTCCAGAGGTTGAATTGAGGTGGAAATGAAGGTTTAGGTTTCTGTGTTTTAATGGCGGATTAGATAGATATAGGAGTGGTGTGGGGAAGATGAGAGTGCCAGCTGTATATTATTTGTTTGTTTTGGGACCTGTATGTTCGGTACACGTCAGCATAAAGAGAATTCACGTGGGTTACGTTTTAGTGGTTTGTTTGGTTATTGGAAGTGTTATCATTTCATTCCGCCGTAGATTTTGGACTGCTTGGAATGGAGATAAAGATGGTTGTGTATATCGTTTGGTGTGTGACACGAAATACGATATACGGATGGGTTTGTGTTTAGTTTAAACTTGTTTGTAACGGTGAGGTGAACACGTTTAGTTAAACGGATAGTGTTATAGTGTTCTGTCGGTTTCTTTTGTATAAAGATTTCTAAGGCAATTTTCCCTTAACGCTTTGCGGTGCTACTTGGAGTTCGAGAAATGAAAGAGTTTTCAATGATAAGGAGGCACGTTTGTCAAAGTTTTTCGAAGATATTATGTTGTATCTTAAACTGAATGGATATTTGTATGCATTGTGTTATGGTTAGAAAATATACGTCTAAAAGTCCTAACGTACTTAGTGAAATCGTGTTAGAACGGGTCTGAAGTGATCACAACCTACATTGAGGGAAAAATGATTGGTTAATTTTTTTTTTTTTTTTTTTTTTTTTTGTGGCTCCCATTATTTTTGTTTTTATTTTATTTCCTTGTTTTGGTCTTTTCTGTAGTGGGTCTCACAAAATGTTTAGTGTCTCTTTGTTAAAGTAAAAGAATATTTTATTCATTTTATATATTTGAGTGAATAATGAGAACCTCCAATGTAATTTTTGAAAAGGAACCTTGTAATATTAGACCATCGGTTGTGGGGGTCGTCCCCTCCCCGTCCCGGCTCGCACACCGCCCCTAGAGGGTCGTCGCGTCCCTCCCGTCTTCTCCAAGACGTCTTGGACGAAGCAAAGTGGTGGGCCCCCTCTTCCTTGTTCTCTCTCTCTCCTTGCATGCTTTAATTTTGATTGGCTGCTTTAATTTTGGAGGGCCCCTCTTGGGTAGTCATGGCTTCCCCTCCACACCCTTGGGTAGTCCCCAAGGGGATGGTCCTCCACCTATGGTGAGGTGACGCCTACGTAGCGGATGGTCTCTTTGAGGACTAACCTCACCATACCCTATGGTTTATGCATAAACTATATGGACCACCTGCATGATTAACACTACTTTACACATGTTAATTTGTTGATTACTTGAAATTGAAAGCATGTGCTGCAGCTTGACTTTTAGGTAGTTTAGTCATGTTTCTTAATCATATGATATAATTTGATGGTTAACCATGCTATTCATGTAATAAATCCGATGTATATTGCCAGCTACCTTTGTCTACACACAAGTGTCATCAAGGGAATTATTAAATAAACAACTCTTGTGTTTATTTGCTATAAGAACATTTCTTTTATTAGGCCATAGGGTATGGAATAAAGCCTCTATTCGTCAGCTCAACTCCACCTTATCAATAGTGTCCCTCTTTAACTTGAAAGGTATGGGATAAAACCCCCTTCTTAGACCATCCGTAGTCATGCAATTGTGGGCGTTTTTTTATGCAAACACGCCCAAGCATGGCCCCTGTGGGCGTTTTTTTCAGCCAAAATGCTTTTGGCGTGGTTATTTCCACGCCCTTGCTTCCTTTCCTTTGGCCAATCACTCTTCATCTACCTTTTGTTTGTCCAATAAGATTTTTTGATGTTTTTTTATTTAATTTTATAATGCCCCACAATGCCCACATCCCCACTACATCCATTTTAGAAAACGCCCCATAATGCCCCATTGCTGACCGGGCTGTCACATGGCGCAAAACGCCCAAGGGTGGGGCATTATTCACCCCAACAATTACGCATGGTCTTATCAATGACGCCACCATCTTCACACACATATATATATATATTGCTTTTACATCCCCTCAATAACGCCTCGCTGCCTCCTGATAGCGTCTGTGGTATGGTAGAGGGGCGATATTGTGTCTTTTTTGCTGACGTGGCAAAGGCATAGCGTGTCAGACCCCCAAAATCCACAAGCGGAGTATCACCGCATGGAGCGTGACTGACCAGGATCAAGCCACCAATCATATTGAACATTATAAATAAGTGAATAAAACCCAACACAATCAATATGATTAGTGCCACACAATTAAGTAAGGTCTAAGTTATCAGCGGAAGCATTAAGTTCAAAACCAAGGTATAAGTTTAAAAGTTCATAAGTTTAACATGGAACTCAACAGTCCATGTCCCACAACGACCTCTTCCTCCTGTGCAAGCTCCAACTAAGCACCTAACGACCTGCAAGGCATATAGTAACGAATCAACAACAATGTTGAGCGAGTTCACAGTTGGTTGTCCAGTTTAATGTTGTTCCAAAAACCATAAGTTGTTTCGAAAATCACGTGTTATCCATTTCCTTGTTTCCCAAACCATAACCAGTGGGAGCTTCCCCATGTTAACCACTAGACCCGTTACCATATCGACTACTGACTGTAGTTATGTTTATTTGCCCTGCGTCAATGTCTAGCATCATTGACTAGTGCCCAAGTCCATTAGTCCACGCCCGTCCTCTGCGGCACGATGTGAGGCTTGTCAAACCTAATAGCACTATTTAACTAATGACCCGTTCGCCATTGGCCCGGCGATTAAGTCGATATAAAATGAGGGACTTAAGGGACTTAATCAATGTTATCACCCTTCAGTTAAGAGGGTGGGAGTACGTGTCCTGCCCAAGAGAACACGCAGGTTTCAATGTTGTCACCCTTCACATAAGAGGGTGGAAGTACGTATTCTACCCAAGGAGAATACGCGGGTTTCCTTATTAAATGTTAACCCATTCCCAAACCACCGGGAATCCCATGCCTTGTAGAAAGTGTGAACTCACCTTAGATTAGCTCAGAAGATAAACAAAAGGTCACTTGAGCTATTTGTGGTCAACCACGTCCTAACATGGTTACCATACAAGTCAGGTCTATGTTCAGATAATTCACGTATATTTGCACATATAATTCACGTATATTTGCACATATACTAACAGGTTACGTACATAGAAGAATCATGGCAGACACATCGTATCATGGCAACTGATTAAGTACACTCAGCAGGTTAAACAGTAATCATTCAAGTTCACATGTAAGTCCTATTGTGCGATCCATGTGATTGGGCTGGAAAGATTGTGCGAGCCCAATCATGTTGTGCTACTCAGCAGGTGAAGCCCAATAAAGACCCGGCCCAACGTGTTGTGCGATCAGCACAAGCTTGTGCGATCCACAACAGGTTGTGCAATCCAATGTATATCCCGACCCAATAAAACATGCAGTCCAATAATATGTGCGGCCCAAAAGTATTAAACAAAGAGACTTCTTGTGCGGCCCAATATATTGTACGATCAACACAGTCTTGTGCGATCCACAATATATTGTGCGGTCATGCATAATATATTGTACAGTGTCCATCAAACCGTTATACCATATGAAATACTATGTTGTGCGATTCACTTGTGCGATCAGAAACTTGTGCGAGGTGCCCTTGTGCGATCAGATCTTGTGTGATCTGATCTTGTGCGATGAGGACTTGTGCGATTAGTTATGAGTTATCGTAAATTATGGCAATCGGTTACTCATTTACGTGTTCATCATTCAATCACAGAATTACCAAATTAATGCTTTTACTTCATGAGAACCCTAATTAATCATGACATACCAATTAACAAGGCTGTTACCCTTCACATATCAATTTACATGGGCACAATTTATCATCTCACCATTCCTAGGAATCATACTATAAACACTTATTCAATCGGATCTACTGGGCAAATCAACTCTCCAATTATCTTGCATGGACCCCAATTACTTTCCAACAGAAATTAACAATCATGTTCATCGCACCAATCGGACCAAACAAGAACTTTATGTCATCAAACACTCATTATTAATCATATGCTCAATCACTAATCTTTATATCATACATCCTGATATTGTTCATTAAGCTAACACGTAACATATTAAGTATCAATCATAATAAACATCAACTATCTAGTTCAGCCATGTTAACTCATGTTATATATCAGGAATATTATTAACATACATCACTAGTTATTAGCCATTACGCAAGAAACAATCCAACATACATCATATGCTAACCCGATCAGGCACACACTTCAAACATTGATCAGCACAAGATAAGATATTGCGAAACACTAACCGAGTTGGATGATTAAAACGAGTACGTTCAGCACTAGGAGACTTCGAATAGGAGTTATGGAGGCTGCTGACTTCGAGATGGGGAGAAAGGGAAGTAGGGTTTTGGAGTTCTTGTGTATTTTGCAAATTATGAGAAACCATACACCAAAAAGGTGTGTTTATGCGCATAAGGAGACGGGCCGATCCCAGCTCAAGTTCGAGGAGGTGTTGGACCGACAATATATTGGGCCGAGAACCGTTGTGCACTATTTGGTGTGTGCGCGGCCATTAAATAAGTGTGCGATTCGAACCTTTGTGCGACTAGATCATACTACAATTAACTTCACACTTAATATTTCACATAACACGTGTAAACAACAAATAGACACAAACTAATATATCGACCGTTCAAGTAGCGTACATGCCAGTTACATCAAAATATAAAGCGCGAAACAGAAATCAATACGAGAGGAAAGCTTCCTGAATTTACGCGTTGTCACATCATCCCCAAGTTGAAAGAAATTTCATCCCGAAATTTAGCACGTAGTTGTAACACTCGTTTAAATTTCTAATTTTAATCTAATAAAAGATACTAAATTTTAGATAAATAGTACCTTGGTTTAACATAAGTACAAAATAAAAGTTTTAAAGTAACATCTACTAGTCAACTACCGACTAGTTTAAACATTCATAACATGATTAACAAATCATTTACATCGAAAACATTGTCTAGACGAAGTCATCCCAAAAGTATTGTTTAAACATAAACTAAGTTAACGCGGAAGCTTGCAAAATTGTGTTCGGTTATTCAAAAACTTGCTCGATCGCCATCCGGATAGTTCCCTTTATTACCTATGGTCAAAACCACTTAAAAAGTTAGTTTTGACATTTATATGAAGTATATAAAAAAGTCTCAAGCGTTGAAACACGCAAAAAAATAAAAAAAAAAATAAAATGTACCCTGTCGCGTGGCGCGACAGGCCCTAGCGTGGCGCGGGGGAGCTGGTTTTCCAGCAGGTCCAGTTTTGTGACCTGCATATGCTGCCAGTTCCGGAAATTCAGATTTTCAGCTTAAAACGACCATAACTTTTGACTCGTGAGTCCGTTTTAGGTGATTCTTTTTCATATGCGTCTGTAAATTCAATACCGACGTAACTATAACGATTTCCATACCAAAAGTTTGTTTTACGGACAGGACGACAAGATGTCAATATGTAATCATTTGACCCTCTCTAATTATCCCTATTTTGCTACCTTAGTAATAGAGAATATAAGGCGATTATTACCCAACTTCCGGGGCTTATTATCATCGGCACTTCATTACCAAACTTATGGCTTCGTGCTCTTGTGATCGTTATCGCCATCGCTATCTATTTAAAACACTAACACTACAACGTACACTATTATTCGACCCGTTTGGCTCATCTACGGAATCCTCCATTATGATGACTACCAAACGACTTCTAACCAAATCTTAACCTACGGATTTAAGTAACGAACATGATCGCTACAATCATCGCAACTTCTATTCTACAATATGACTATACATAATTTAATAACAATTCACTTAATGTAACGGGTCAAGGTACATACCTTTAGAGCACGCCCTTCAAACGCAAATCACCACCGGCTTGTCCGCCCGACGTTCCGGTATCTTTTCCTATAGAGTTCAATCATAACACGGTTAGAACTCTTTTCAATCATATATCGCATAATTCGCCCAAACATCATAATTATGCGTTTTTTACTTTAATTTTCAGTTTCGATCCTTCTTTGAGGCATTTCAACAAACACTTTAAGGGCGGGATTTTATATCTTTTATATTCTAGTTCATGGCTTGTCACTTAGCCTCGATTAACATTAATTGAGTTATCATATATAGAATTAAACATCAAATTCTTCAGAATTCAATTTCTATGCATCAAATTACACTAGAATAGCCCTCTAAACCCTAGTGTTCATCATCTTCTCACAAAACCCATGAATCACCTTCAATGTGTTCATGAAATTTTCAGAGATTAGACATGATTTCACTTACTGTTGTCTAGGGTTTACTCCTAGACACTATATCATCCTTAATCTATTCATTTAACAAACATGCATCAACAGATTTCAATTTCTCTAGAATCATGAGAATTTCAAGTAGAGATTTCTTATCAAATTTTACATACCTTATGACCCCCTTGCGATGGAGATCACTAATCTTAGCTTGGATTTCGTTTTGGATCAGATTTGGACCTTCAATTCATGAGTTTTGTAGATGTTAGGGTTTTGGAGAGCTCTGGTCGCCCCCCTTCTTGTATGGTTCGACCTCAGCACACAAAAGTGTGTTTGAGTTTTAATTTTTTTGTTTTATCATTATTAGTTTCAAATTAAACACTTTTGGCCCCTCAACTTTCGTTTTTATTTTGTTTTAACTCATTAACTGCTCATAAGTCATCACCTAACTAGGTTAGTGTCGTTCCCAGTTAGTTTGTTTTACTTATTTATTTACAACATATTTGTAATATAAGAATTTGTATTTTCGGGGTGTTACAAGTCCACCCCCCTTAAAAGGGTTTCGTCCCCGAAACCAGAGTACGTACCGAATAGTGTAGGGTAGAGACGTCGCATCTCTTCTTCGGACTCCCATGTAGTGTCCGAACCTTTCCTATGCTCCCATTTGATCTTTACTTGATCAATTCTCTTATTTCGCAAGTGATTAACCTTCCGATCTAGGATCTCTAATGGCCTTACCGCATAATTCAGGCTATTATCCACCTCGATATCATCGTAAGGGATATAAGCTGTTTCCTCCGCTAAACATTTTCGCAACTGAGACACGTGGAACGTGCCATGTATTCCACTCAACTCTTCCGGTAGCTCGAGGCGATAAGCCACCTTGCCAACCCGTTCGATGATTTTAAATGGCCCGATAAACCTCGGGCTTAGTTTCCCCCTTTTTCTGAATCTGATAGCGCTCTTCCATGGGGAAACCTTTAACATAACCATGTCGCCTATCTGAAATTCAATCGGTCTTCATCTTTTGTCGGCATAAGACTTTTGCCTATCTTGGGCTGCTTTCAAATGGGCTCGCACCACTTCAATTTTCTCATTAGTGGCTTGAACTATGTCTTTATGTGCCAATTCACGCGGGCCCACTTCACCCCAACACACCGGGGTTCTGCATTTTCTACCATATAACATCTCGTAAGGTGCTATGCCGATACTCGAATGGTAACAATTGTTATACGAAAATTTGGCCAAAGGTAGATAAACATCCCAACTTCCACCGAAGTCGATGATACATGCCCGTAACATATCCTCTAGCGTCTGTATTGTTCTTTCACTCTGCCCATCCGTCTGAGGATGGTAGGCGATGCTAATGAAAAGTTTCGTTCCCATTTGTTCTTGAAAATCTCGCCAAAAATTTGAAGTAAACCGGGTATCTTTATCCGACACAATGGATACCGGTACTCCGTGACGTGCCACTATTTCGTTTGTATATACCTCGGACATCTTTTCTGAAGTATATGTTTCGCGTATAGGAATAAAATGTGCACTCTTCGTCAATCTATCCACAACCACCCATATAGCATCGAATCCCCGAATCGTTTTAGGTAGTTTGGTCAATAGGTCCATAGTGATATGTTCCCATTTCCAAACCGGGATCTCCAAGGGTTGCAGTTTTCCATATGGTTTCTGGTGTTCCGCCCTGACTTGTAAGCAAGTCAAGCACTTCTCCACGTATTTCACCACATCCCTCTTCATTCCGGGCCACCAATAATTTTGTTTCAGATCGTTGTACATCTTGGTCGCACCCGGATGAATAGAATATCGGGATTTATGAGCTTCATCAAGTAGAAGCGTCTTAACCCCACAAGAATTTGGAACCCATACTCTCCCGGATCGGGTCTTCAGCCCATTCTTTTCATCCGTCAAATCTTTCAACTGGCCGATTATTCTTTCCTTCTTCCAGTTCTCTTATTTTACTGCTTCTACTTGCGCTTCTCGGATACGTTCAAGTATACCTGAGGTCACCACAAGCTGCATCGACCTTACTCGTATTGGGACATAGTCCACCTTTCTGCTCAGGGCATCCGCCACCACATTTGCCTTTCCGGGGTGGTAATGTATTTCACAGTCGAAATCCTTCACCGTTTCTAACCATCGTCTCTGGCGCATATTTAACTCCTTCTGATCGAAGAAGTGTTTTAAGCTCTTGTGATCGGTGAATATGGTGCACTTTACCCCATATAAATAGTGCCTCCATACTTTTAACGCAAATACCACCGCAGCCAACTCGAGATCGTGCGTGGGATATTTGTTCTCGTGTATCTTCAATTGCCTCGAGGCGTAAGCTATAACTTTGCCTCGTTGCATCAAAACACATCCAAGCCCCAAAAGTGAGGCATCCGAATAAACTACCAAGACCTCGACTCCGTCCGGCAACGTTAATATCGGAGCTTGAGTTAACTTCTCTTTTAGCGTCTGAAACGCCCTTTCTTGTTCAACACCCCAAATGAACTTCTCCTCCTTCCGGGTTAACTTTGTTAGTGGCGACGCAATCTTGGAGAAATCTTGAATGAATCTCCTATAATACCCCGCAAGCCCTAAGAAGCTTCTAATTTCCGAAGGGTTCTTCGGGGAATTCCATTTCGACACGGCCTCGATCTTTGACGGATCTACCAATATTCCATCGGCACTTATGATGTGGCCGAGGAATTGCACATCTCGTAACCAAAAGGCGCACTTAGAGAATTTTGCATACAACCTTTCTCGTCTAAGTGTCTCTAACACCTCTTGTAAGTGGTGTGCATGCTCAGCTTCACTTTTCGAATACACCAAAATATCATCGATAAACACGATGACTGATTTATCCAGCATTGGCTTGCAAACCCGGTTCATGAGGTCCATGAAAGCCGCGGGTGCATTTGTCAGCCCAAATGACATCACGAGGAACTCGTAATGTCCGTATCGCGTGCGGAAAGCCGTCTTCGGCACATCTTCCTCCTTGACCTTTAGTTGGTGATACCCCGATCTAAGGTCAATTTTTGAAAACCAGTTCGCACCTTGTAATTGGTCGAATAGATCATCTATCCTCGGAAGCGGGTATCGATTCTTTACCGTGAGTTTATTTAACTCCCGATAATCGATACACATGCGCATGCTTCCGTCCTTCTTTTTCACGAATAGCACGGGCGCGCCCCAAGGAGACACACTCGGCCTTATGAATCCTTTATCGAGCAAGTCTTGTATCTGCGACATTAATTCTTGTAATTCCGATGGTGCGAGCCGGTATGGTGCTTTTGCTACGGGTTTCGCGCCCGAAACTAATTCAATTCCGAACTCTACCTCCCGCTCGGGCGGCATTCCCGGTAAATCATCCGAAAATACATCTTCAAATTCACGTACCACGGGTACGTCTCCGATCTTCGGTAATTCTTTCTCGGGCTCATTCGCGTATATCATAAATGCCTTACATCCATGCCTCATGAGCTTGTGAGCTTTCATCATCGAGCATATTATAGGATTGCCTCCCTTCTCGCCATAGATTGTGACGTGTTTTCCGTTCAGAGATGTCAGCTTTATCTCTTTACGGAAACACACGACCTTTGCGTGGTGCTGAGATAGCCAATCCATCCCAACAACTACTTGAAATTCCCCCATTGACATCGGAATTAGGTCTATCAAATTTTCTTCATCATCGATGCTTAACTTGTAGCCTCGACAAATATCACAAACTATAAAACTTTTGTTGTCTCCTATTTCAACTTCTAAGGGCACATATAATTTCGTCAATACAAATGAAGGATGTCGAATAAATCCATGTGAAATGAAGGATTTATTTGCACCCGTATCAAACAGTACACGTGCAGGAATTGAGTTTATTGTGAATGTACCTGAGACCACATCGGGTTCTGTTTTTGCTTCAACCGCGGTAAGTTGGAAGGACCTAGCCTTCGCCTTTGGAGCTTCTGCTGGAGATTCTTTAACATCTCTTTTTCCAACTAAGTCTGGGCATTCGGACTTTTTGTGGCCGGGCTGATAACATTTGTAGCAAACCGAGACTTTACCCGGGCATAGAGACGCCGTGTGCCCCGTTTTACCACATATAGGACACGATTTGTCTTTGAACCGACACTCTCCTTTGTGCCTTTTTCCACACACTTTACAACTTGGCGACCCGCCTTTAGAATCCATTTTCTTCCCCGATTCTACAGCTCGAGCTTTCTTTGTAGGGCTTGGATTCACATCATGTGCCCTTCGTTCACCCCTTTCAACTTGTTTCTTCAATTCAATTTCCCGTTCCCGAGCAACGTTTATGATCTCGGTAAGGGTCTCGTATTTTGAAGGAGTCATAAACTCCCTATACTCGGCACTCAACATGTTATAGTAGTAGTATATCTTCTGTTCTTCATTCGTCACCAATTCATTGCAAAACTTCATCTTATCCATAAACGTCGCCGTAATCTTGTCTATGGTCTTGCCCTTGTGTCTAAGTTGCATGAACTCTTCCTTGATTCTATTAATGACCGCCTTGGGACTATGATGTTTAAGAAACGGCGTCTTAAACTCCTCCCATGTCATGGCCCTCGCCGCTTCGGCTCCTATTTCCTTCTTTTTATTGTCCCACCAATCTTTGGCTTGACCCCTCAACTGACCCGTTCCGTAAGCAACAAAGTCACTTTCGTCACAATGGGTCCTTTCAAATACCCCTTCTACGTCACTTAGCCATCTTTGGCATATTATCGGGTCGACCTCCCCGTTGTAGATTGGCGGTTTACACGCCATGAACTCCTTATATGAACATCCTTTGCGTTCTCCGGATTTCTCTCTCATAAGGTTGACATTATCTTCCAACCTTTTAACTCGTTCTTCAACCAATGATAACACCGTGTTTTGTATTTTGTCTATAAACCCAGATAGACTACTCTCAATTGCCTTTCCCACTTCTTCGGCAATTAACTCTTTCATTTGTTCGGTGCTTGTCGGCACCGGATCATCATCGTTTCTTTCCGACATCTTGAAACTGAAATGTTTACATTAAACGTTAAACATCTCATTTGTAACATAACTTTATTTGCTTTGTTTTAGCCAAGTGCGTGACTTGCTTTAACCGTTCACATTTGGTGCACTTTCCGGGTTTGAGTGTGTTAACACGCTTTTCCCATGCACATTAATTCGCATCTCATTTCTTACATAAGATAAGGTCCACTAAAATAATTAATTAATTCTTACCGGACGAATCGATCAAGCTTGAACCGAACTCTTTGTTGGTAACCTTGAGCTCTGATTACCAACTTGTAACAGTCGTTTAAATTTCTAATTTTAATCTAATAAAAGATACAAAATTTTAGATAAATAGTACCTTGGTTTAACATAAGTACAAAATAAAAGTTTTAAAGTAACATCTACTAGTCAACTACCGACTAGTTTAAACATTCATAACATGATTAACAAATCATTTACATCGAAAACATTGTCTAGACGAAGTCATCCCAAAAGTATTGTTTAAACATAAACTAAGTTAACGCGGAAGCTTGCAAAATTGTGTTCGGTTCTTCAAAAACTTGTTCGATCGCCATCCGGATAGTTCCCTTTATTACCTATGGTCAAAACCACTTAAAAAGTTAGTTTTGACATTTATATGAAGTATATAAACAAGTCCCAAGCGTTGAAACACGCAAAAAAAAATAAAAAATAAATAAAATGTACCCTGTCGCGTGGCGCGGGGGAGCTGGTTTTCCAGCAGGTCCAGTTTTGTGACCTGCATATGCTGCTAGTTCCGGAAATTCAAATTTTCAGCTTAAAACGACCATAACTTTTGACTCGTGAGTCCGTTTTAGGTGATTCTTTTTCCTATGCGTCTGTAAATTCAATACCGACGTAACTATAATGATTTCCATACCAAAAGTTTGTTTTATGGACAGGACGACATGATGTCAATATGTAATCATTTGACCCTCTCTAATTATCCCTATTTTGCTACCTTAGTAATAGAGAATATAAGGGGATTATTACCCAACTTCCGGGGCTTATTATCATCGGCACTTCATTACCAAACTTATGGCTTCGTGCTCTTGTGATCGTTATCGCCATCGCTATCTATTTAAAACACTAACACTACAACGTACACTATTATTCGACCCGTTTGGCTCATCTACGGAATCCTCCATTATGATGACTACCAAACGACTTCTAACCAAATCTTAACCTACGGATTTAAGTAACGAACATGATCGCTACAATCATCGCAACTTCTATTCTACAATATGACTATACATAATTTAATAACAATTCACTTAATGTAACGGGTCAAGGTACATACCTTTAGAGCACGCCCTTCAAACGCAAATCACCACCGGCTTGTCCGCCCGACGTTCCGGTATCTTTTCCTATAGAGTTCAATCATAACACGGTTAGAACTCTTTTCAATCATATATCGCATAATTCGCCCAAACATCATAATTATGCGTTTTTTACTTTAATTTTCAGTTTCGATCCTTCTTTGAGGCATTTCAACAAACACTTTAAGGGCGGGATTTTATATCTTTTATATTCTAGTTCATGGCTTGTCACTTAGCCTCGATTAACATTAATTGAGTTATCATATATAGAATTAAACATCAAATTCTTCAGAATTCAATTTCTATGCATCAAATTACACTAGAATAGCCCTCTAAACCCTAGTGTTCATCATCTTCTCACAAAACCAATGAATCACCTTCAATGTGTTCATGAAATTTTCAGAGATTAGACATGATTTCACTTACTGTTGTCTAGGGTTTACTCCTAGACACTATATCATCCTTAATCTATTCATTTAACAAACATGCATCAACAGATTTCAATTTCTCTAGAATCATGAGAATTTCAAGTAGAGATTTCTTATCAAATTTTACATACCTTATGACCCCCTTGCGATGGAGATCACTAATCTTAGCTTGGATTTCGTTTTGGATCATATTTGGACCTTCAATTCATGAGTTTTGTAGATGTTAGGATTTTGGAGAGCTCTGGTCGCCCCCCCTTCTTGTCTGGTTCGACCTCAGCACACAAAAGTGTGTTTGAGTTTTAATTTTTTTGTTTTATAATTATTAGTTTCAAATTAAACACTTTTGGCCCCTCAACTTTCGTTTTTATTTTGTTTTAACTCATTAACTGCTCATAAGTCATCACCTAACTAGGTTAGTGTCGTTCCTAGTTAGTTTGTTTTACTTATTTATTTACAACATATTTGTAATATAAGAATTTGTATTTTCGGGTAGTTACAGTAGTCACTAAGGACGCTAGTTAGGTTGCGTGGTTTACTGGTTTTCCTGGGGTATCACATCATCCTCCCGTTGGTTTGGAATTTCGTCCCGAAATTCCGCAGTTGCTTCAGCTTCGGTAGTGGACTCACTTTTCTTAAACAACTGGGGATACTTGCATTTCATTTGGTCTTCTCGTTCCCAGGTGAACTTTGGGCCACGACGTGAGTTCCAGCGAACTCAAACAATGGGTATCTCGGTACGCTTGAGAGTCTTAACTTCCTGGTCCGTAATTTCCACCGGTTCCTCGACGAATCGCCACTGATCGTCGGTAGTGAGTTCCTTGAAAGGAACTATAAGGGTCTCATCTGACAGACACTTCTTCAGATTTGACACATGGAATACGTTGTGAACACCACTGAGCTCTTTAGGCAGATTCAATCTGCATGCTACTTTGCCGATTTTCTCAGTGATTTCGAAAGGTTCAACGTAAGGCGAATTAAGCTTGCCTCGTTTGCCAAAACGAACCACACCTTCCCAAGGTGAGACTTTAGGTAGTACTCAATCCCCAACTTGGAACTCGAGTGGTTTCATGCGCTTATCAGCGTAGCTTTTCTGACAGTCACGAGCTGTCGCCATTCGTTGTTGTATTTGGGCAATTTTTCCGGTGTGTCAACGACGGGTTCTGGGCCGGTGATTTGGCTGTCGCCAACTTCTGCCCAACATAGAGGTAATCGGCATTTCCGTCCATACAAAGCCTCAAACGGAGCAGCCTGGATGCTGGTGTGGTAACTGTTGTTATTTGAAAGCTCCACTAAAGGTAGGTACCTTTCCCAGCCATTACTAAAGTCGATTACACATGCTCGAAGCATGTCTTCAAGAGTCTGGATGGTGCGTTCAGTCTGCCCATCCGTCTGTGGATAATACGTTGTGCTCGTGTCTAGACGTGAGCCAAAGGATTTGTGCATCGCCTGCCACAAATCAGATGTAAAACGCGGATCACGATAAAAAATGATGGAAGTTGGCACCCCGTGCCTAGCAACCGCTTCCTTCAAGTAGATGTCTGCTAGTGTAGAGAACTTATTCGTTTCCTCGTTGAGATCTAGGTAAGCCAGTAACAAAGTCCATGGAAATTTGCTCCCATTTCCATGTTGGGATCTCTGGTTGTTGAAGTAGGCCTGATGGCTCCTGGTATTCAACCTTGATCCTAGCACAGGTCAAACATTTACTAACATAGGTGGCTATGTTAGCTTTCATGTGGGGCCACCAGTACAGAGTTCGGAGGTCTTGGTACATCTTGTCAGAACCAGGATGCACCGAGTAGCGAAATCTGTGTGCATCGCCCATCACAAGTTCTCGTAAGTTTCCAAAGAATGGAACCCAGTCACATTCCATGAAGTAGTGAGTACCGTCTTCCTTGGGTTCAAGTCGCTTTTCCATGCCCCGCATGGACTCAGCTAAGAGGTTCCCTTCCTCCAATGCTTCAACCTGAGCATTACGGATTTGGGTAGGAAGACTAGAGTGGATAGTGAGCTGTAACGCACGTATACGCTTAAGTTTTGTTTCCTTACGACTGAGGGCGTCAGCCATAACATTGGCTTTGCCTGGAAGGTACTTGATTGTGCATTCGTAGTCGTTAAGGAGTTCGACCCATCGACGTTGTCGCATGTTCAACTACTTCTGATCGAAGATATGCTGGAGACTCTTGTGATCAGTGGAAATGGTGCACTTGGTACCGTCCAAGTAATATCTCCATATCTTGAGTGCAAACACTACTGCTCCCCACTCCCAGTCATGGGTAGTGTAGTTCTTTTCATGAATCTTGAGTTGGCGTGATGCGTATGCGGTGACCTTCTCATGTTGCTTCAGCACACAACTAAGTCCTTTGATAGACGCGTCACAATAAACAATGAAATCATCCGTGCTCTCTGGTAACGAAAGAATGGGTGTACTACAGAGTTTCACCTTCAACTGTTGAATCGCGGATTCCTGATCAAGCTTTAGAGTTACGAGGGTTTGTGCATACTGTAACGCCCTGCGTTTTCATACTTTCCATATTTAGAAACCATTGCTTGAAATTCTATTTTTTGGAAATTTTGTATTCCTTGTAATCGTATTTCGTTGTATCGTTGTAAAATCCGAGACTTTGATCGTAAAGAAACTAATCTTTTATACATTGTTTATACATGTTTATACATTGATACGTGCACTCGTTTGATACATGGTTCGTAATTCGTATAAACGTAAGCTTAACTCGTAAACAATGATCGTGTATTCGTAATCCTTAAATCTTCATACATTTAAACACTTAGTTATTCGATTATAAGATTAAGTTGTATGTTTTTTTTTCCACTTGATCATACCAAACTATAAACCATACATACTTGTTACATTTCATGTGTTATACACACCTATGTTATCACACTTTTTGCTAAATTAAAACATGTCATTTATGCATTTTTGTCACACCCCGATATTTCCACGTATCACCTGTGGGCCCGGTAGGGGAGTATCGTGACGTAGTTGATATCATCATAGTCAAACAACACAATATATAAATGCACAGCGGAAGCAAAAGATAAATATATTACAATCCGAATATAAAGTAATATCAAGTATTACAACGGAAAGTAAAGGATCCACAGGCGGATCAGATAAAAAGAAAACTGTTCAACAGACTTTGACATCTAGAGCTTGCGAGACTTGATTAATGATGCCTGGAGTAACCAGCCTATTTCGTATAGTACCTGCACTTAGCCTTTTTGGAAAATACGTCAGTTTACACTGGTAAATACAACTCAACTGACTCATTTTGAAAAGAGTTTGTAAATTGGTTTGAATGCACTTCGGCACAAAATATCTTTTATAACTTGGGAAAATTATTTGTATATAATCTTGTATACAGTTTTACTTATTTATCGTCCGTTAGGGCCGGTTTGTAGGGCCGGACTAGATTAACTGACACGCCACAGGTATAATGCCCACAGGCTATCATCCTCTAAGTGGATTACCAGTTCCGGTATAATGCCCACAAGGATGATACCTCTGAGTGGATTACCAGTTTTTACATAATGCATCTGTCAGGTGTACGCCTACACCCCGTGCTTAGGTCGTGGCCATTTCGTAAAATGATGCCAAGGATATCCGGGACATGGTCATTTAACTCCCAAAGGCCATACACCAAATAATACATATTAAACGGGTCATGCAAATACATTAATCACAATCCGATTTAAATGACTACACACACCCGACCAATCGGTACTTTTATAGTACCATATCCCAAGCCCGTATAGGGAAAATAAGTTAAGAGTATTTACCTGAGCTAAATATAAATTCAATCCCAGCCGTATATCAATTCAGCAAGTACAGATAGCTTTTACTAGGCTCCTAATCTGGAACGAAGGTTTTTAATATCCTATTAGAATCCTAATGGGTCTTTAATTAAGCCTTGACTTAGACCTGTTAGTTTTCAAGGAAGATACGGTTCAAACGCATGATAAGGCGAAAACTGGTTTAGAATGTGGTTTTGACCCAGAAAGCTTGTATGCTTGTTTAATATGGGTAACTTAAACACATTCTGGATTTTGAGACAAAAATGATATGGTTTGACCCGTTTCGGCTAATATATGCGAACTAGTCACATAAGCCGATCCGAACGCGACAAGTGCATAACGAGTAACCAAAATAGTCATATACAGGTTTCCTAAGTTAATATGCCTTTAATATGTTGTGATATCAGTAGGATATCTTCCATTATGCCCAAAACGAGTTTAATCTCAAAATAAGCCCCGTAGGGGTATTTTGGTCATTTTAAAGATTATAAAAGAGGTTAATTAAAATTCTGAGATTCGGGTCCAAATACATCAGTAAAATAACTTATTTTATTAGGTCATATCAGTTGGTAATAGGTCTTATATGACAAAATGGTTTTAAACCCAAACTATTCGTTTAATACGCTTAAAAAGTCATTTTAAGCGATTTCCGGGTTATACCAGAAATCTGAGTTTTCTGATCAGTTTATAAAGTTCAAAATACTTTATTTATTATATAAAATCAGTATCTATTGGATTGGTGTCAAAATACTTTGTACAACCCATTTTATAACCAAAAAGGGTATATTCGGTATTTACCGAATTAATGTCATAACCTTAGGTTATGAGCAGGTTAAAAATAATTAAAAATATTTAAAAATCTCAAAATATTATATTACATCAGTGGGTAAAAGGTTTGGTGTCAAAAATTGGGTTTAGATAGGCTTTATGCTAATTGCGCCGTTTAATTACTAAAAGGCGTTATAATTACGCTAATGAGCATAACTCCTAATCTAGACCTCCAACTGATGTGAAATTTTAGGGACATGTTTATAAATCAGTAATAAAGATTATTGTCCTTTCATATTTCCAAAATTCTCGTTTTATGGTCAAAAGGGCATTATGGTCAACATTAAGCATTTAACGGAAACGTGTAAACGAATCGGACAATCAACGATCCAACCACAGAGGGTTATACTATCATGTAACCTGGTCCTAAGGAAGCTCTAAGGCATTTCCAAACCATACTAAATCGGGCCAGAACTGAAGTCAAAGCAAAAGTCAAAGTTTTACGACTTTCGGTTCCGAACCGGGTCTAAACAGAAAATTGTCGGGTCGAACATGCTTAGACATATTCTTACATTAATTACTAAGTTATAAGAGTAATAAAACAGGTTGCAAAGCTTCTACATTGTTAATTATGTTTTAAATCGCAAATTAGGATCCTGTTGACTTTTTATAAACAACTTTGACCCGACATTTGATCTAGTTAGAATGGGAATCAGAGGGTGCCCTTTTAAGGGTTTATTGCCCACATAATTACCAACTTATAACTACCTTCAATTCGACTAATCACTGGTCCATTAATGATTAATTGCTAAGTCAACCGTTAATTACGACGGTTTGACTTTAAGGCTATAAACTAAGCAAAACTTAATTAAGAAAGGTTAAGCATACTTACAAGAGTCCTATGCACGATTTGTGATGCTTGAGGAAGTCCCTTATGCTCCAGAAATGATCAGGAATGGAGATGGAATGGATGATCAAAATGTTGCAAACATGGTGCTTTATATAGTGAGTTTGATCTCACAAGATCATGCCAAACAAGTCTACCAATGATCCAAGATGCATACAAGTGCCCCCCTAAAGCCTAGAACCATTAAACAAGTCCCTAAAATCGAAAAATGGCGATTTGAGGCGGTGGAACGGGCTGGAACAGGTAGCTGCCTGTTTTCTGTCGCTGGGCAGATGCTTATGGACCGTAAGGTCCTGGTGTTACGGTCCGTAAGGCCTGGTCAGCAGGTTTCTTAATTTTGCACTTTTGGTCCCTAGTCCTTCCAAACGTCCTTTTCATACTATTTCTTGCATTATAAGCCCTCTAAATTGATTTATAAGGGCTCCAAGACTTATACCAACTTTGTTAAGTCCTTGGTTAACTTTTGATTACCCGAAAAGTCATAACTTTCATCGTTGATGCATCTAACCCCTCGAATACGAATTTTATCATAACTTTCTCATACGATAACGAAACTTTATGAAATTTTTATCGTGCATTCCAGTGAGCATAATTAATCGTTACAAGGCTTCGGGTTTGCTAAAAGGTCACTCAGAGGTAGGGTTGTAAACGAACCGAACGTTCAGCGAACAGTTCGTGAATCGTTCGGCGGGAAGTTCGTTTATGTTTGTTCGTTTAATAAATGAACGAACACGAACAAGGAATTTCGTTCGATTAGTTAAATGAACGAACATGAACAAAGGTCTTGTTCGTTCAATTGTGTTCGTGAACGTTCGGTAAGGTGTTCGTGAACATCCGTTCATTTGCGTTCGTTTATGTTCGCATGTTTGTGTTTTAATGAAAGATTTTTGTACTTTCATATATTTTATCTATACTTTTTATATAATTAAACTTATATTTATTTTAGAGTTAACTGTCATTTTCGTCTCTGTGGTTTGTTCACTTTTGCCATTTTAGACCAATTTTAAAAAATGCACCAGTTTCGTCCCTGACATACGGTAAACGTGCCACTTCAGTCCAAAAATTAAAATCCAGTTAAGTCAGACATGTTAAATAATAGGTATTACTGTCAATTCATAAAATAAGGTGAAAATAAAAGATAAATGAATTGACAATAATACCTTTCATTTAACCTGTCTGACTTAATTGGGTTTTAATTTTTGGACTAAAGTGCCACGTTTCCAGTATGTCAGGGAGGAAACTGGTGCATTTTTTGAAATTTGGTCTGAAATGACAAAAGTGAACAAACCACAAGGACGAAAATGACAGTTAACTCTTTTATTACCCTAAGAGTTAAATTAGAAAACCCTATTTCACCTTGTTTATGCACCATTTCCCTTTCATTTCTTATTATTTACATCGACGAATACGATCGACCTCCGTTCCACAATAAGGAATTCAAGTTCTAGTGCTACTATCTGGGCCATGCACCTTTATCCCTCATCGCATTCGCCAAATTTATATGTGTTCGTGACCCGTTCGTGAACTCGCTCATTTCCTTAATGAACGAACACGAACATAAAATCTCGTTCGGTAAGTGTTCATGAACCGTTCGTGAACACATTTATTTCCTTAACGAACGAACACGAACAAGGCCTCGTTCGTGTTCGTTCGGTTCGTTTACAGCCCTACTCAGAGGTATACTTTAAACATGTTGACACATTGAACCCCTGTAGTTTGTAATCTCTCACTTTCTTTCATATTTAGCTTCGTATGATCCATGATTCATCCGTTTAAGGGTATGAGCATCATGTAGGGTTACTGAAAGGTATATTTATTCACTGTTGACATTTTTAACCCGTATATTCACATACTTTCCATGTTTGTCAACTTTAGTCCCTCTAGAGTATACTTTCACACGTTCAAACTTATGACACGTGTCAATACATTATAGGACGTGAATTTAAAAGGTGTTACAATTTTGGACCTTGTTACAAGTTACATACATACTAGACACCATGTAACACTTTATTAAACATCAAATATATACCTTCTAATGTCAAAAAAATAAAATAAAATAAAAATTATAGGGTTGTTAACAGTCTTGCATCAACCCACATCTATAAGATCTTATAAGTAATTCAGAAAGGTTGGTTTGATTTCGATTAAGAATGGAAGTCTCTAGTATGATAATATAGTGTTTTAGTGATTAAGTTGAATATGAAGTTCATGGGCCAGAGATTCATTGGACCGATTAAATTGATAGGTAGCATTTCGTAAGGTTTTGAAATTTGGGAAATAAAACGTTTTAAGGTATGATTAAGAATTTCGTGTATGTGAGTTATGTGAAAATAGATTGTAGGATAAGAAGTACGTTTGATAAAACAATATATTTTGGAATTGATATAAGTGGGTATCTCGATAAATGATAAATGATTAAGGTATGAAATATGATTATGTTTGCTTGATAAAGTATTTTGAATGAAAGTTTTGGTAACGATCACCTAGGTAAGGGAATCACCCCTAACTAGTTGGTGAGGTCGTTTTAAGAAAAGAAGAAGTGGAGTTAATCGTCAAGGTAAGGAAATTACTCCTAACCCAATGATATGTCTCCATTTTGGCGTTATAAAGAATGTAAACAAAATTGAGTGACGTTTTAAAATCATGCATAGGTATAAATGTATGAAAAAGATTTAGTATGATGTGTGTGTGAGAATAAAATATCGAAAGTAAATTCGAATTTGAAAGATTGCATCGTATAAAATAAATAATAGAAACACATGTTTGATTAAAATTTGGGATGGTTCCAAAACGGAACTTTGACTAACCAAAGTGGTCGAAAAGTCTTTCGAATTTGATGAGCATGATTTGGCCTAATAGGTGGAATACTCTCGCCGACAAGTCGGTTAACGGTATTTACCCTTCCGGTTACTACATGTCCCAAATCAATCGAAATTTCGAGACTTTGCGGGATTTATGAAAAATTCAAGGAGTGGAACTAGTCGACAAGGTGCGGGTTTCACCCCTAACTTGACGATTTCGTATCCTAAGTGTGGTTGGTACTCATCGGGTCAAAATTTAATTTCAACACTTTGACGATGGTCCACTAGAATTTGAAAGCGGAAATTCTCCATCAAGGTGAGGATCTCACTCCTAACTTGGTGGCGAATTTCGTGTAAAAAGAATAGGTGGATTGAGAGTCTTTCACCAAATTGTGGGTTTCACGCCTATTTTGGTGAAGTCGTCTCGTTTGTGTATTACAAGTGGTTTCGAATTTAGTATAAATGAGTAAAAGACGTATGTTCAAAATAATAACAACAAGTATAAGCACATAAAGCATTTTAAGAAAATAACACAGACATTTCAAGAATAACATGTAAAGATATTTCATAAAAGTAGCATGTGAAGCAAGTATGGTCGAATTTTGGTGTTTAACTATAGACTAGGTCAAAAACATGGCAATTTTCCTAATTCCCTATAGTTATGGCTCTGATACCAATCTGTCACACCCCAACTGATGGCGAAAACATCGGAGTGAGACGAAATAGATTGCAAGAGACTTCATAACACTATTTATGACAAGTATTTAAATGATAAATTTTCATTTCAATTCTAAAGAGTCAATTACAAGGATTTTAAACAAATACAACATGAATAATAAAATACAAAATTTAAAGTGTGTATCTAAGCATCCTACTAGATTCCATGCATCATCAACATCATCGCTAAACCTGCAAGATGTTTTAAAAACGTAGTTGTTTTAAAAACGTAGTTCAATACAAAGGTATTGGCGAGTACACTAGTTTTAGACTCGTGGCATGTATAAAAAGGTATTTTCAATCCAACATATTAATTGGTATACAAGGTCAATCTATCATGTATAACAATATGTCAACTCTAGTGTCCACTAGTATTTAGCATCCCTCGACACAAAAGTGACGAGACCGTTATAGAATAAAGACTCAACAAAACCCCGTCGGGTGGTGTGCTACTCCTATAGCGCTATACTTGTTAAGCCGAGTTAACAAGTAGTATGTATTCTAGCATGAACCTAAGCATAGCAAAGCATGTATAAGGATTGAACGAATAAAAGCATGTTTGTGAATCGTGCATTTTAACAAGTAAAACATGTTGCACCCAAAGTGTATTAAAAGGAAAATGGGTCAAGTGTACTCACAAAGTTGCATATGCTTTCCGATTATCCCATGTGACGAAGTTGTTGAGACTAGGAAGTTGAATGTGTTCGATTTAAAGTTTAAGAGGTGTTTACATATGGTTCTAGGGATTTGGAGTTCAAATAACATGAAAAATAAACATATGAAAATAATCATCTAACACCTATGACACTTGTTCTTGACACTATGAAACTCTAAAAGAGTTTAAATGTTTTCATGGAACAAAGTTCCATTAGAATCGTGACAAGTTGTCAAGGCCTAAGATGATACAATCTACTAGCTTGATGAATGTCCATTAGTTCATCACCAAGAGTTCGATTATTTGGTTGTTACATAAGTACTACATAGTGTATATTACATCATATAAGTTAAGCATGAGGTAGAAGATTAAAGTCTTCATTTAGGCACCTCTAAGTATCATGGAATTCATACATGAGGTAGGAAGAACAAAGCTTCCATTTAGGTACCTCTATTGTTCACCACTACACTTGTTGTTATGAACAACAAGGAGGGTCATGAACTTACAAGAAACAATAGAATATGAACGACTAATCTATGAGAAAACATCACTACACTTGTTGAGCATTACTTGTGGGTTAAAACCCTTGAACGTAGAAGGCTAAGATGGAAGGTAATGTGGTGTGGAATGCAAGATGGAGAGAATGGAGAAGTGGGATGTTCATCTTGAATTAATTTTCAACAAAGAAGAAAAGCTAATGTGTGGGAGCGGAAAGAGAGGATGCTAGTAGAGAGCGGGAGCACCATCACCTGTTGGGTTTGTGAAGGCTTAGAGACTTTGGGTTCGTTTTAGGCCATGTAAGGTTTCTTGGGGCCCATGATAAAAGCCCTAGTTCTATCTCTATATATACATATTTATTGTATTGTAATCTTGGTTCTGAGCATAATAAAAATATCTAGTTGCAGCCCGTGGACGTAGGATTCACACCGAATCCCAACCACGTAATTCTCGTGTGGTGTTTATTGCTTTCGTGTGCGTGTGTGATAGTGTGTTCCGCTACGTGTTGCTCTAACCAATATCTAACACCACCGTGTTGGTATCGGAAAGCGGGAGCACGGGATGGCCGAAAGCATTCCCTCCGGCCCTTTCGGAAAATCAAATCTCAAACCAAAACCAAAAACCAGAAAATCGCTCAAATCTCAAACCAAAACCAGAAAAATCTTTCAAAAACGTCAACCGCGGCCTGTTTTCTCAATATGTGATTTCGTCCGACAAATTGCCTCTGGCGGTAACATCCTCGTTACATCGATCGCCGGAAATCAGCCTTTGATCCTTGCAGAACAGTAAAAAAACAGCCGGATTCCTTCTATGTGCCGCCGGAATATCGAAGAATAACCTTTGTCCTTAACCCTAACCTTCTTCGACGAAGAATAACCTTTTGTCAAACCACGAAGATTCATTCTTCGTCAACAAGTGCCCATGAACATCCAGTCTTCGTCTCTTCTCCACGAACTCCCACGAACATTCCCTTGAACGTGTTTATTCTTCGCCCACGAACCTCAAACAAAACCTTTTCGCCACGAACACTCTCAATTCCTCGTTTGTTCCATTCTTCGGCAACGAAGAATCTCTTCAAACCCCAACAATACTCGTTTGTTCTATTCTTCAATCCCCCTTTTGCAATCGTACCGACAGAAGCAGCAAAAAATGGCGAAATCAATGGTGGCTCCGCAAGAAAAGAGACTCAGGGCCATTAAAAGGGAAATGGTGGCTCCGCTGTACGAGAAGAAAGAAGAAGCCAAGCTTGCCGCTCTTGAAGCCGCCATGAACGCTCCAAAACTCCCCGTTCGTACTCGCCAGGACAAAACAACCGCCATGGATGCTTCCACCGCCACTCCCACCGCCGATATGGATGTGGAGATGAATGAAGGCAATCAAACCGCGAAATCTTTGAAACCTATAGGGGGAAAGTTGAAGAAGAAACTGAAACTCAGCAAAAAGAAGTACAGAGGCAAGGGCAAGATAAGGAAGAAGAATGTTTAGTTCCCTTTTTTAAATAAAAGAAAATATTTAAAAAAAGTATCAACGTTTTCGCTAAAAAAATCAAATCTCAAAAGAATTCAAAGCTAAAAAAAAATCAAAGCAAAAAAAAAAAAAACCCAAAAAAAAAAAAACAAAAAAAAACAAAAACCAAAACCCAAAAACTCAAAAACTCAAAAACCCAAAAACTCAAAAACCCAAAACCAAAAACCAAAAAACTCAAAAACCCAAAACCAAAACCCAAAACCCCAAATCAAAACGAATGCCAAAACCCAAATGGCCAAATTGAATTTTGGAAATCTCATAATTCAACTTGAGGGGGAGTGTTAGAAAAAGAAAAAAAATAATTTAGAAAAAATAATGGATCCTCAACATCATCTCCATATATTTAAGTCTTTCCTTTTTGTTCGTTCTTGTAAAGCCTATAAATAAAGGCTTGTTTTTATGTTTTGGATGCAAGAATCATCAATAAAATTCAATTATCTCTGGTTATCATTTACAACACGTAGCTCGCTCGAAAGAAGCTCGAGAAAAACTAGCTAAAAAAACTCAATTTGAGATGACCTGAACCAAGTTGGTTCATTTTGTAACCAAGCCCAGCTCGAACTATTCTCGGCTCGGCCCATGGCTCGGCTCATTGGCTCGTTCTTAGGATCGTTTAACTCCGACGTAAAGCTCAAGCCGAGTTTAGCCGCCTGAATTAATTTCGAGCTTGAGCTCAACCCCACCCTGGCTCGACTCGTTTACAGCCCTATCCGGTACGGTATAAAAACCGGATTTTAAAACATTGCTCCTATATCGCCTTTCATTTTTCAACGCCTCATAATCTCTAGCATGGAATTACTGAGGACTTACATAACTATGAATGCAGTGATAAGAAAGTACATTTTTTCTGAATGTCTTGAACTCATTTCAGTATCCCTGGCCCGTCCAATTTCCGAAATTTGGAAGTCATCATGATTATCACATGAGTACTTACTTTGCTTGTGTAAAGTTTTGGTACGGATAAGTGACAATCACCACTAGATTTGGGTTTGAGTTATTATTTCTGTAAGATTAAATATATTATGTATTAATATTTAATCTAGTAGCCATATAATCATTTACATTATATAGATCAAAATATATAACAATCCTATTAAATAATTAGTTGGTAATTGTTGATGGACCATATTACCCTTATTAACTAATTAGGGTTTCCTCCTGGGTGCTTATATAAGGAGAATTATGTGGAGGTTAGAGGGTTACTCAGTTACACAAACAGACACACCCCATAAGATCATAACATCAATTCGACCTCCTCTCCTATACCGATTCCCTTATCGGTTTTACTTAGCCACCATCATCAGTCAGCACCCTAAGGAGGAACCAGACCAAGATGACAATCATGTCAACCTTAATGGCTGCGTCTCCATTGCTGGATTCTCTGCTAACCTGTGCTGATGCAATCAAAGGTATGTTTTCATGTTTTCCTTCATGCACAAACAGAACTGAACCAACAATTTCATCCCTACAAATTGTCTGGGTTACACACTTACACGTAATCTTACCAAAAAAAAAATCAACTTGATACTCTTGTTATTAGCAAAAAAAAAAAAAAAAAAAAAAAAAAACACACACAAACAAACAAACAAGAAAAGTTTGATAGAACAGTCTGAGTTGATAAGGTACTCGTATATATCTTTTTGTAGGACCACACTCTTGTATGTTTATGTTTTATTCATAAACAACAGTGGGAATAGACAGTAAATTAAAATGTTTGTTAGTTATGGTACTGTTTAAATAAACAACAGTGGCAATTGACAGTAAATTAAAATGTTTGTTAGTTATGGCAACTAGAATTTTGGTACTGTTTAAATAAACAACAGTGGCAATTGACAGTAAATTATGGTACTGTTTAAATAAACAACAGTTCGATCCGCGCTAACAGGTGGTTTGCTATTAAATAAATGGTTTTGTAATTTACTTAGTTAATTAATAAGGATCAAATAATGTTTTACAAAACCAAAATGGCTTTACTTGAATGAGCTTTTGATATATCATTTCTGGCCAAAGCTGACTTGATACATCTACTTATTATTCAAGTATTACGAAAGCTATGTTGTGTATGCATCATAAGCATGAATGTCTTAATTTCTGGCCAAAGCTGATTTAATTCATTCATAGATGGCATACTCAACAAGTGCATAACTAAAGTGATTGTTTCAATTCTGGCCAAAGCTGATTTGTTACAACCACTTTGCACATATGCTTAAATGATTACACTTCTGGCCAAAGCTGTTTTGTTTTCGTTTAAGTAGAATTTTTTAGCTATAGTCTATTATTTTGATGTTAGTAATAGACATATCACAATCTCTTCACATAATGATCCTTAGCTTAATGATCCTTAATTAGTTTTTTATGATCATTTCGTCTGCCTTATTCTTAGTACCCATAATGTCTCTCACTATAATTTTTCTTCTTTATATCAATATCTCATCCACTCTAAATTTTTAAACCCAAAAATGTTTGCTTTATTTAAAGTATTTAAAGTTTCTATAAGAATTAGCTCTTAAATTAAATCCTTGATTATTTCCTAAGACACGATAATCCTATTGCTCTCTTCTAATAAAGATTATAAAGAAGAAAGTTAGAGCATGATGAATAGGAAAAATCGAATATGATGTCTATTATGATAATCAAGAACTCTCTAACGTAAATGCTATCACTAAAGTTATTCCAGATTACGTCTTTCCTGAGACTAATCTTTATTTATGGAATAATCACTAGAACTCCTAAGATGCATGCCTTAATTTGAAACTCTAAAATATAAAGTTAAGTGGTATATGTGAATACATTATAATGTACAAAACCATGACCCATAAAGCAAAGGGCTTACGCATGGAAATAAGTACATTTTTTCCAGTACATTACATACTAAGATTTTCACTTGTACAATCTGATGCATTATAAATCAACTACAACACTCAAGAAATACCAAAGTATAACGAGTGTGTTGATAAGCAACATATGTACAAAGAAATACATGTTTAAAGCTGGAAAATAAGTTGTTATTCACCTTACAACCACTAATAGTTTAAAAGAGGATTGTTCTAAGGTCCATAGACAAATTACAAGTGCTAATTCCAACTTTAAGGTTCTTCAAGGGAAAATCTCACTGCATAATTATGTTGTTAGACTAGACATAAGCAACGAGACTATCCATTATTCTAAAGAACAGTTGAGTAAATTAATTAGATAGTCACTTATTAATGATATTTAAGTCTGGAAATTTCAATATTCCAATTAACACATGATTAGTTGACTCTAGTTCCATACGTTTCCTTCCCAGAACTTGACAAATAACTAATATAAGAGTTAGTGACAAAATTAATTGTTAAGGCTATAAGAACCATAATAAGCAGTCTTCTAACAAAGCTTTTCGATACATTACATGTTCTGATTATTAATCAGAATACAGTATCATTACTTAGGCTATGTCATGAAGGTTGTGAGGTTTGCATAGTCAACATAACGTCACACTTATCTTCAACTCTCATCTTATTTGTTCTAACTATCTGGATTGAAACATTATTAAAATGAAACTAGATGATACCTTACATTTTCACAACTTTTGTTATCATGCAAATGAGAACTTGACAAAAGGAAAATGAGAATTATAAATTTTCATCCATTATAACCGAAATTCATGAGACATTATGACTTTCTTAATGAGGATGATTTTTCAACTAATCTCATTCTAAGTGATTTTAAATCATGACGTTAAAGCCCTAAATATGACTTGGCTTAAGGAATAAGTATGGGTCCATCATAAGTCATTCTTTGACATTCGTGGAACTTATTCCAAATGGAATATTCAGACATAATTCATTTATCATTTAAAAGACTATCAACTTGTATCTAAATTTTGTCGCATATGGCACACGTTCTTAGAAGAAATCTATTCATATATATATACTTAATAAGATTTCTATTAGATATGTCCCTAAACTTTCTTAGGATATTTGGACATTAAAGAAATCAAATAAAGTCTAACGTATATATGATAGGTTCCCACGTCATGTAGCTCATTGAAACTTCTCTTATAGCATTCTAGAGACATTAAAGATCAGTGGGAGCATTAAGTGTTTTAATAATAACTTGCAATAGTTGCAAGAGGTGGGGAGTGAAAATTTTACATTACCTCAGTTTGCACCTCTTGTACAAGACACCGCTCCATCACGACACTGTTCTATCAATATTTGTCTCCTTAAAATCTAATGCTACTCTTACAAAAGTTTCATAGTTGCTTAATTGTGGGCACACTTAGATTTCTTACCTACACTAACATAATCCTCAACAAGAGAAATCACAACGACTAACGTCATTAATTTGTTTTCTCTATTAGAATTTGTTGGTCGTTAAGCATTGACCCTAAGCATGCTGAGTTCCTAAAGATTCCTAAGGTCAGTGGGAGCAGTAAAAGTCCTTATTATGATTTGCAAGGAATACAAGAGGCGGGGGGAAGAATGTCATTAAATTTCATTCCAAATTTAACTCCGATTACACCTCTTGTACACCATACTGCACCAACTATTATAAACTTAGAATGAAAATGATAGCAACCTAATCAAGAGCTAATCCATAAAACAGAAACTTCTAATGAACCCAATAATCAACTCAGGAGGTCATCTAGGTTTAAAAGCCTACTAATTTTGATGATTACATAACCTCCCTAATTGAAGTTGAAATGGATTTTGGAAATGTTTACTGATCCTATCTCTTCAAATTAAGCCATTAGTGTCAATCAATATTCTTAATGGAATAAAACAGTTTTCTAGTAAAACTGATTTTATGTGTTCGTATAACGTTTGGGATTTGATTGAATTACCTAAGAGTGTTCATAACTAAACCAAATCCTAATATAAACGTTAAGACACTAAGAAGCATGTTTGATTGTCAAAGGTTATACTCAGGAAGAGAAAAATTATGAAAGAGTCTTTCTTACCTATCTTACAAAAGATTTCTTTAAGGATCATCACTGTTCTAGTAGCTTATAATAGTTTAAAGCTACATTAGATGAACATTATAAACAATTTTCCATAACAAATGGCTGACACATTTACATGTTCATTAGATAACAACCTAAAGTTTCTAACTGAAGGTTAAAGAACACTTTATTTGTAAGCCAATAAAATCCATGTATGGGTTAATGCAAACATCATAATGTGATGAAATCTTAACGTAATTATTTTCATCAACAACCTAGTGGATTAATGTACCTACCTCAAGATGAGTGGGAGCAACTAAGATAAACTTGTCTATATAGATGACATTCTTTTGACAAGTATATGTTACATAAG
>JARYGA010018063.1:0-45428 GCA_030545235.1 Helianthus tuberosus
AAAACCAAACTATGCTCATTAGGGGTATTTTGGTAATTTCACAAGGGCTTAAAAGGTCAAAAATGGAAACCTGAGTTCAAAAACTTATACTTACTGTTATTATATAAAAATATACTAAAAACATCAGTAGGTATCAACCTTATATGTTTAATATGGTTATAGTGCATACTATGCGATAAAAACGCTTAAAAAGGCGATTTAGAGCCGTTTCCGGGTTTTTAAAAGAAATCTGATATTTTTATATTTCCAGAATGCTCAAAATATTTTATTTATCAAATAAAATCAGTATAAAAAGGTTTGGGGTCAAAAGGATTTGTAAAACTCATTTTATGGCTTAAAAGGGCAAAATCAGTATTAACCGAATTAAACTTAGAGACCTATGTTATGCTCAGCCAAAAATTTAATAAAAATATTTAAAAATCCCAAAATATTATATTATAACAGTGGGTAAAAAGTTTGATATTAAAAAGTGGGTTTAAATAGGTTATACGCTAATTACGCCATTTAATTAACATAAAGCTTTCAAATTACGATAATGAGCATAACTCTTATTCTGGACCTCAAACTGATATCAAATTTTCGGTGAAAGTTTATAAATCAGTAACAAATGTTTCTACTCTTTCACTTTTTCAAAAATCACGTTTTATAGTCAAAGGGGCATAATAGTCAACTTTTAAGCATAAATCGGAAACATGCATATGAATCGGATAAGTGTTGAACCAAGTTGTAAAATCTCAGAGAATTATACTTATATGAAAATTGGTCCAAAATAAGCTCTAAGGCAGATCTCAAACATGCATGAACGGATCCGAACTGAAAGTCAAAGAAAAAGTCAATTTATGCGACTTTCGGTTCCGATTCGGGTTTAAACTGAAAATTGTCGAGATGAACATGTTGAGACATGTTCTTACATTAATTACCAAGTTATTTTAATGATCAAACAGGTTGCATGTACCCTACATTGCTAATCATGCTTAAATTTGCGAATACACTTTCTGTTGACTTTTTGAAACAAGCTTTGACTCGACAATTATCATACTTAGAGTGGGAATCTGAAAATACCCTTTTGAGGGTTTGTTACCCACATAAATACCAACTTGTGGGTACTTTCAATTTGAGAAAAGACTGAGCCAATTTCGTTTAATCACGAAGTCAAACTTAATTTACGATGGATTGACTTTCGGTTAATATACTAAGCTAGAACGAATTTGAGAAGGTTATGAACACTTACAAGAGTCCTAATAATGCTTAGAGATCACTAGAAAGTTGTCTTGACGTCCAGAGAGCTCCAGAGATGATCTTGTGAATTTTTGAACATGCAAGTGTTGAAGGTTGCAAGCTTCAAGTCCCTTTTATCACAATTTTGATCTGATTATAGGCTGCCACAGAGGTCTACTGATGTTGTAAGAAGAGGACAAGTGCCCTTGCATGCATTAAAACCCATTGGAGAGCCCCAGGTATCGACAACAGCTGGAAACAACTCTAAATCAGGTCTGCAACTGGCACCTGTCACTGTTTGTTCGCTGGTGACTCGTAGGCGGGCCGCGACAGGCCCCTCGCGGGCCGCGTACAAGCTGATGACCAGCTTAATAAGTTTCAACAATTTACAATTCAGTCCTTGACCTTTGTAACGTGGTTTTGGCGATTTATCTTGCTCATTAGACCCTCAAATCTGATTTTTAAGGACCTTGGGACTTTTATAAACATGGTAAAGTCCTTGGTTAACTTTGTGCTTACCCGAAAAGTCTCGAAATTCAACGTTAACGCAATTAACCCTTCGTGCACGGTTTTGATCATAACTTTCTCATACGATAACGAAACTTGATGAAATTTTTATCACATATTCTAGTGAGTATATTTTATCATTACAAAGCTTCAGGTTTACTAAAAGATCACTCAGAGGTATACTTTCAACATGTTGACACATTTAGCCCCTGTAGTTTGTAATTCCTCACTTTCTTTCATTTTCTTCTTCGTATGATCCATGATTTATCCGTTTAAGATTATAAACACCATGTATGGTTATTGTAGAATCTATTTATCCATTGTTGACACTTTGGACCCTTATATTCACATAGTTTCACTGTTTGTCAACTTTAGTCCCTCTAAAGTATGTTTTCACATATTCAAAGCCCATGACACGTGTCAGTACATTATTGGACGTAAATTTTCGAGGTGTTACATCCTCACCCCCTTAAAAGAAATCTCGACCTCGAGATTTACTGAAAAAAATGAGGGTATTTTTCTTTCATCGAGGATTCTACCTCCCATGTGTATTCGGGACCTCTACGGGCATCCCATTTGACCTTAACAATAGGCACATGCTTCCTTCGAAGCTTCTTCACCTGTCGATCCTCAATCGACAATGGTTTCTCCACAAATTTCAAGCTTTCATCTATATGTACATCCGTATGCGGTATGACTAGCGATTCGTCAGCGAAACACTTCTTCAAATTACAGATGTGAAAAACATTATGGATAGCACTAAGCTCTTCAGGTAAGTTTAACTTATAAGCAACTGACCCGACACGTTCGATAACCTCGAAAGGTCCTATGTACCTCGGGCTTAGCTTGCCTTTCTTACCAAATCGCATCACTCCCTTCCAGGGTGATACTTTAAGCAGTACTTTGTCACCTACTTCGAAGTGAAAAGATTTGCACTTTGGATCCGCATAGCTTTTCTGCCTATCCCTGGCAGCTTTCAAACGATCGCGAATCTGGACAATCTTGTCCGTTGTTTCAAAGACCAAATCTGGTCCTGATAATTGAACTTCTCCTACTTCCGCCCAACAAATGGGTGTTCTGCATTTTCTACCATATAATGCTTCAAAGGGCGCAGCCTTAATGCTAGTATGGTAGCTATTGTTATAGGAGAACTCGACCAATGGCAGATGCTTATCCCAACTGCCACCTAAATCAATCACACATGCACGAAGCATGTCTTCCAATGTTTGGATGGTACGCTCACTCTGTCCGTCTGTCTGTGGGTGGTAAGCCGTACTAAAATTCAAGCGCGTGCCCAAAGACTGTTGGAAACTTTTCCAAAAATGAGAGGTGTATCTCGTATCTCTATCAGAGATAATTGACAATGGTACACCATGTAGAGCTACGATCTTATCTACATATAATTGAGCTAACATGTCTGAGCTGTAAGTTTCCTTAATGGGTAGGAAATGTGCTGACTTCGTCAGTCTGTCCACTATGACCCATATAGTATCATTTCCCTTTCTCGTCTTTGGTAATTTGGTGATGAAATCCATCGTCACCATCTCCCACTTCCATGTGGGAATTTTAGGTTGTTGTAACAAACCTGACGGCTTTTGATGTTCGGCTTTGACTTGCGCACAAGTCAAACATTTAGCTACATAGGCAGCTACAGACTTTTTCAAACCAATCCACCAGTAATTTGCTTTTAGATCCTGGTACATCTTATCAGCTCCAGGATGGACGGAATATTTGGAACTGTGGGCTTCCTGGAGGATAACATCCCGAAGTCCTCCATAAACTGGAACCCATATTCGTCCATTCAATCTTAGCATTCCGTCTTTGTCGTAGGATAACTGCTCCTCAGTTACTCCTAGCTTTTCTTCAGGATAATTAGCTTCCAACACAGCTTCCTTCTGTGCAGCTAATACCCTTTCGTTCAAACTATTCCTTATTTCAATGCGCTTAGCATTGATTCTTATCGGCTTTACTCTTTCTTTTCTGCTCAAGGCGTCAGCAACTACATTTGCCTTCCCTGGATGGTACTTTATCTCACAATCATAATCATTTAGAGTTTCCATCCAGCGTCGCTGCCTCATGTTCAAGTCCTTCTGATTGAACAAATGTTGAAGGCTTTTGTGATCTGAATAGATCACACACTTGGTTCCATACAAGTAATGCCTCCATAATTTCAATGCAAATACAACGGCACCCAACTCCAAATCATGGGTGGTGTAATTCTTCTCGTGCACCTTTAGCTGTCGTGAAGCGTAGGCAATAACCTTGCCTTTCTGCATGAGTACACAGCCCATACCAGTGTGTGATGCATCACAGTACACCACAAATTCTTCTATACCATCGGGAAATGTTAACGCTGGTGCATTGCTCAACTTTTTCTTCAGAATGTCAAATGATTCCTGCTGCTTAGGGCCCCAATCAAACTTAACCTTCTTACGTGTCAACGAAGTTAGGGGCGCAGCAATCCTTGAAAAGTTTTCGATAAAGCGCCTATAATATCCTGCTAAACCCAGAAAACTGCGAATCTCAGTAGGCGTCTTCGGCTCTTGCCAATTCATAACTGCTTCTACCTTAGCGGGATCTACTTGGATACCACGCTCACTTACCACATGTCCAAGAAATTGGACTTCTCGAAGCCAAAATTCGCACTTCGAAAATTTGGCGTAGAGTCTTTCATGATGTAGAAGTTTGAGAATACAGCGAAGGTGTTTCTCATGGTCAGCTTGGTTCTTCGAGTAAATAAGGATGTCGTCAATAAAGACGATGACGAATTTATCTAAGTAAGGCTTGCAGACACGATTCATGAGGTCCATGAATGCTGCCGGTGCATTAGTGAGCCCGAAAGGCATCACTAGGAACTCGTAATGTCCATAACGAGTCCTAAACATTGTCTTGTGCACATCTTCGTCCTTGACCTTTAACTGATGATAGCCTGACCTCAAGTCGATTTTAGAGAAGTAGCTTGCCCCTTGCAATTGATCGAACAGATCGTCGATCCTGGGCAAAGGATACCTATTCTTGATAGTGACTTTATTAAGCTCACGGTAATCGATGCACAGACGCATCGATCCATCCTTCTTCTTGACAAACAAAATCGGCGCTCCCCAAGGAGACGAACTAGGTCTAATAAAACCTTTGGCTAGCAGATCATCCAATTGCGTCCTTAACTCCTTCATCTCCGTTGGTGCTAACCTATAAGGCGCTCTTGCTACTGGTGCTGCACCCGGGATGATGTCAATTCGGAATTCCACTTGCCTATCTGGTGGTAAACCAGGTAGTTCTTCGGGAAAAACTTCAGGATATTCCGAAATGATAGGGATGTCTTCAATCTTGGGCTTTGGCTCATCAATAGTAACTTGTGCCATATAAATGACACAACCCTTCTGCAGACATCTGGATGCCTTGAGCATGGACACTTGCTCGGGCAGTCCATGCTGAGTATCCCCTTGAATGGTAAGTGACTCACCAGACGGAGTTTTGACTATCACTTGTTTTCTGTTGCACATAATCTGGGCTTGGTTATGCGATAACCAATCCATACCTATAACTATATCAAAGCCGGCTAGCTTAAAGGGAAGTAAGGACAAAGGAAAATAGTAACTCCTAATGGATATAACACATCCATCTAACACAGTTGAGGCGGTTTCTATGGTTCCATCGGCTAATTCCACCTCATATTTCACACTTAAGGGTTTTACAGGCAATTTCAACAAGTCACAAAACTTATTATCCACAAAAGACTTATCTGCTCCAAAATCAAACAATATTCTAGCAAAAACATCATTTACGAGAAAAGTACCTGTAATCACGTTGTCATCCTGAACAGCTTCCTTAGCGTCCATCTTGAAGACCCTCGCATTGGTCTTCTTTCCATCCTCGGCTTTCTTGGTGTTCTTTGGACAATTGGACTTAATGTGCCCTTTCTCATTGCAACCATAACATGTTGCATCTTTCAGCTTCTTACACTCCAAAGTCTTATGATCCGTAGATTTGCAAATTCCACAGGGTCTCGTGTGAGACTGGGATTTCGACTCAAGTCGACACCTCCCAAAATGGTTCTTCTTACAAGTTTTACATTTGGGCTTATCCCCCGTTTGTTGCCCATCTTTCTTAAATCCCGACCCTTTCCTGTGGTCGTTACTTCCTCGGTGTCTCTTATCTGATCTTCGTGAGGTATCGTCCTCACGCTTCCTCTTATTCTCTTCTGAGTTTCCGAGTGCTCTCAACCTGACTACGTCCAAGGTGAGAGATAGAGATAGATCAGCTGCTGATCTGAAGGTTGCAGGCCTTGATGCCTTAACACTTGCTTTAATCTCTAGGGCTAAACCCCCGATGAAGCGAGCAATCCTCTTTGGTTCTGGAGTTACCAAGTACGGAACCAACCTAGATAGGGTATTGAAAGTGGTGAGGTATGCCTGGCAGTCTAAATTCTTCATCACTAGTGATAAGAAGTCTAATTCGATTCTCTCGACTTCGTGCTGCGGGCAATAGTTATCTTTAATAAGAGCAACAAACTGATCCCATGACAAGTTGTAAAGTGGGATCTTTCCAGTAGCTTGTATGAGAGACTTCCACCATGCCAGTGCTTCTCCCTTAAACCATTGGGATACGTATTTCACTACGTCCCTTTCAGCACAACCGCTGATGTCTACAACCGTATCCATTTCGTCCAACCAAGTCATACAATCTATTGCTCCTTTCTCCCCGGTGAAGTCCCGGGGTTTGCAAGAAACAAAGTACTTGTAAGTACAAGACTTGGTGTGTGGTTTGGCATCATACACCATCCTCTTTGAGGGAACACTGTTCTGATTTGATGAGTGTCGATCATCATTCCTCTTGGGCTCATCTTTCTTAGGTTCATCCTTCTTAGGTTCATCTTTCTTAGAGGGTGGTTTGCTATGACCCTCCGAGTGTGTCTTTGGCTTGGCATGTGGTGCGGATCGGGTCCTACTTCGGGTCCCGCTCGATTCACTATACTGTCTATTTAGTGCTTCGATAACAGCATCGTTTACTAATGCCTTCAGCTCCGCCCCTGTTACTAATATTTTAGCATTTTCAGGGTTTTCCTCTGGACGACTGTTTATTTCTTCCGACTTAGTCATGTAGTCTTAATTGCTACATAAAAATAAGGACAAGGTCTATTTAGAAACCTAAACAGTATTATCGTTCTTGACGATCTATTAACCATGGTAAATAAGAACCATATTAGTTAATTTATTAAATATATGATTATTCAGGATCTTTATCATAATCCAAAACCATAATTTGGTAATAATAGCACATAGGCCTAGTCACGTAGACAAATTTCTAAATTATAAATTTAGATCTTATAGGATTAAAGTTTGAATAAATAAGACAAATCAATCCTTTTCTTGGCAGGGAGTTTATAAACTACGGCTGCCTTTTGTTTTATATGACATTAATTATAACCCGTAGGCATTTTGTCACAATCAAATATATATAAAAATATAAATTTGGATAATTTATTAAAAAGGGTGACATGTGTGACCTTGCGGATCACACTAGCCAAGAATGTTAACATGTTTGCAGATGTTAACAGAGATTTGAATCTTTTTAAACAGGTTCTACCATATTGGCTAGATTTATGTTAACATAACAGCTAGGTTTTACCTTTTAAGATCCTTATCATATTATTAAAATGGTAAATCAAAATAATAAATGTTATTTTTCATTTATTTATACACTATGTTTATGCACATAATTTAAAAATGAAAAACTTAAATTAACCATTCCAAATAAAAATTAAACCAGTACGAGTTTGCCCTAAACGGGACTTTTACATAAACAACATGCCCACGCAGGGGCCAACTAACAAAACAAACCCACGCAGGGGTCGAAATAGAAAAACATGCCCACGCAGGGGCAGAACATAAAGGAAATACCCACGCAGGGGTAGAGTACAGAAATAAATGTCCTCGCAGGGACATGATTACAACTAAAATAAATAAACAAACAAAGGATTTAGTGACCCTTCTTGCTTTTTCCCTTGATCAAATCCACCATCTTCTTAAACATCCCCCGGTTATGTCTCCGATCTTCCCGCAACTCATGCCGCATCTCTTGTCGCACCTCATGTATCTCATGAAGGATTTCTTGAAATTGTGGCGGCGACATTGCCGGCGCCTGAGGTGGTGGCTGATAATGCGGTGGTTGAGGAGGCTGTGGTTGATAAAGCGGAGGTTGAGGAGGCTGTGACTGCTGATACCCATATGATGGGTATCCATAGCTTGAGTATCCCGTAGTCCAGGGACCTCCATAGGAACCTCCCGGCTGAAGAGAGTTTGCAGCTACCCAGTAGGGATCTTCTGTAAAGTTGTAACCTGTGGGAAACTGCTGCTCGAAGGGATTGTACGCTGCCGTACCAGTGTAAGTGGTAATTGGGTCTCCGAAACCCAATGGTGGCTGTGGCGCGACTGGCGCAGAGACTACCTCTGAGACGGGGTGTGAAGATTCTCCCATCTCCGGTTCTTCGTGAAGTGGCGAGTACCGGCTGCCACTTGAATGTGGAGGGGTGCTGATGCGCACTCCCCCTCGTGCGGATATTCGCGCTGTCGTTCTCCTTCGCCTCGGAGGCGAGGGAGGTTGAAGCTGAGGCGGTGGTGGCGGCGGAGTGACCGCGACAAGTCAAGAATCCTCGGAAGGATTCTGCTGCTGCTGATGCAGGGGAGAGCTGGGCTGAAGCTGGTGTAGGGGAGAGTGATGTGGCTGGTTCAGGGGAGAGTTATGATAACTAGGAGTAAATACCCAGTCATACTGCTTGAAGTTCTCCTCAAAGCTGTCGGGACCATTGTATGGTGATCCCACAAACGGTGACCCATCAGAAATCTCGATGGGGTGGTTCGGAGTTCCGGATGGTGGCATTGCCGGATCGGTATCCTCATCGATGTCCATCGGGTTGCCACCAGAAAAGTGGTCTTCGGGTCCAAGTGGGTTAACTCCCACTGCTGCTCCTAAGTAGTCGTCAGGGTTGAACAGTCCCTGGAAGACGGGTGATGGATGGTCAAAGGGTGAATTGTGTCCTAGTAGAGGAATGTAGGACTGTTGAGAGTTATGGGGCTCATTCTCTGAGTGAGGCCCAAAGGAGTGTGGGATAGACGGAGAGGTACTCAGTGAAACTGAGCGTCTAGCTGGTTCAGTAAGAGACCTCCAAAGATCTTGAGCATCTGTGTTATTGGGATCCGAAGGTGTTCGCCGGTGTGACGGTCCGGCCTCGTGGTCGTTTGGGGCTACATGTGCACCATTTCCCCTTCCTCTTCCTCTCATACGTGGTGGCATGTTGACAACCTGTCAAAAACCAACAAGTGATACAACAAGAAATATATAAGACAAAGTTAGAAATAAAACCAAAATTTGGAAAATTCCTAAGTTCTTTGTCTAGACTCGAGAATCGAGGAATGTGCAATTGTGTAACTGAGATTAAACACAAAAGACTAGTGTTTAATTCACTCAGAGTTGGCTCTGATACCAACCTGTCACACCCCTATTTTCCACGTGTCACCGGTGGGCCCGGTGGGGAGTATAGTGACGTAGTTGGTATCATCATAGACAAACGACACAATATATAAATGCACAGCGGAAGCAAAGATAGATTCATTTCAACTTTAATAAAGTGTAATATTAAATATCACTAATAGTTGAAACGGATCCACAGGCGGATCAAAATAAAATAAGATATTGTTCAACAGTTTATTGTCATCCAAGCTTGCGAGACTTATTGAGGACGCTCTAGAAGACAGCCAGCCTAGTACGTGTAGTACCTGCACTTAACCTTTTGGGAAAAATACGTCAGTTTACACTGGTAAATACAATTTAACTGACTCATTTTGAAAAGAGTTAAAAATTGATTTAAATGCGCGTGGCACAAAATATTTTTTTTATAACTTGGGATAATTATGCAATATAATCTTGTAAGGGATTTACATGTTACTTATGCGTTCAGTAGCCCGATCCGTAGACCGGGTTAAAGATTAATAGACACACCACAAAAATTTGAGTTATACACTGACAGGTGTACGCCTACACCCCGTGCTCAGGTCGTGGCCATCTCGTAAGATGATGCCAAGGATATCCGGGACATGGTCATTAACCCCCCAAAGGCTTTAAGCAAACAAGACATATTCAAAACATAGCATATCAATAAATTTAACCTCTATTCGATTAAATAATTCAATGCCGGACCAAGCGGTATTTTATATACCGTACCCCAAGCCCGTATAGGGAAAATAAGTTAAAAGTATTTACCTTGGTAAGTATCAATCACAATAAGCAAATTGCAAGTAGCTTTTACTGGTGCTCCAAATCTAGAACGAAGGTTTATAATAACCTATTAGATTTCTAATGGGTCTTTATTTAAGCTTAAGCTTAGACCGGCTAGTTTTAAGGACGAAACGGTTCAAACGCACGATTAAGCGAAGACCGGATAGAATGTGATTTAGACCCGACAAGCTTGAAGACTTGTATAACATGGGTATACTAAACACATTCTGGATTTTGAGACAAAAATGATAATGTTTGACCCGTCTCGGTCAATTTATGCAAACTAGTTACATAAACCGAACCGAACGCGAAAAGAGCGTTACGGGTAACCGTAAGAGTCATATACAAGTTCCCTGAGATAATATGCTCTAAATATGTTATAATATCAGTAAGATATCTTCTATTATGCCCAAAATGGATTTAAACACAAATTATGCCTCATAAGGGCATTTTGGTCATTTAAAAGATTATAAAAGAGTTAAATTAGAAATCTGAGTTACGGGTCTGGTTTAAACAGTAAATATACTTAATTTAACAAGTTATAACAGTAGGGTATGACCCATATGTGAAATTTATCATTTAAAACCAAACTATGCTCATTAGGGGTATTTTGGTAATTTCACAAGGGCTTAAAAGGTCAAAATTGGAAACCTGAGTTCAAAAACTTATACTTACTGTTATTATATAAAAATATACTAAAAACATCAGTAGCTATCAACCTTATATGTTTAATATGGTTATAGTGCATACTATGCGATAAAAACGCTTAAAAAGGCGATTTAGAGCCGTTTCCGGGTTTTTAAAAGAAAGCTGATATTTTTATATTTCCAGAATGCTCAAAATATTTTATTTATCAAATAAAATCAGTAGAAAAAGGTTTGGGGTCAAAAGGATTTGTAAAACTCATTTTATGGCTTAAAAGGCAAAATCAGTATTAACCGAATTAAACTTAGAGACCTATGTTATGCTCAGCCAAAAATTTAATAAAAATCTTTAAAAATCCCAAAATATTATATTATAACAGTGGGTAAAAAGTTTGATATTAAAAAGTGGGTTTAAATAGGTTATACGCTAATTACGCCATTTAATTAACATAAAGCTTTCAAATTACGATAATGAGCATAACTCTTATTCTGGACCTCAAACTGATATCAAATTTTCGGTGCAAGTTTATAAATCAGTAACAAATGTTTCTACTCTTTCACTTTTTCAAAAATCACGTTTTATAGTCAAAAGGGCATAATAGTCAACTTTTAAGCATAAATCGGAAACATGCATATGAATCGGATAAGTGTTGAACCAAGTTGTAAAATCTCAGAGAATTATACTTATATGAAAATTGGTCCAAAATAAGCTCTAAGGCAGATCTCAAACATGCATGAACGGATCCGAACTGAAAGTCAAAGAAAAAGTCAATTTATGCGACTTTCGGTTCCGATTCGGGTTTAAACTGAAAATTGTCGAGATGAACATGTTGAGACATGTTCTTACATTAATTACCAAGTTATTTTAATGATCAAACAGGTTGCATGTACCCTACATTGCTAATCATGCTTAAATTTGCGAATACACTTTCTGTTGACTTTTTGAAACAAGCTTTGACTCGACAATTATCATACTTAGAGTGGGAATCTGAAAATACCCTTTTGAGGGTTTGTTACCCACATAAATACCAACTTGTGGGTACTTTCAATTTGAGAAAAGACTGAGCCAATTTCGTTTAATCACGAAGTCAAACTTAATTTACGATGGATTGACTTTCAGTTAATATACTAAGCTAGAACGAATTTGAGAAGGTTATGAACACTTACAAGAGTCCTAATAATGCTTAGAGATCACTATAAAGTTGTCTTGATGTCCAGAGAGCTCCAGAGATGATCTTGTGAATTTTTGAACATCCAAGTGTTGAAGGTTGCAAGCTTCAAGTCCCTTTTATCACAATTTTGATCTGATTATAGGCTGCCACAGAGGTCTACTGATGTTGTAAGAAGAGGACAAGTGCCCTTGCATGCATTAAAACCCATTGGAGAGCCCCAGGTATCGACAACAGCTGGAAACAACTCGAAATCAGGTCTGCAACTGGCACCTGTCGCTGTTTGTTCGCTGGTGACTCGTAGGCAGGCCGCGACAGGCCCCTCGCGGGCCGCGTACAAGCTGATGACCAGCTTAATAAGTTTCAACAATTTACAATTCAGTCCTTGACCTTTGTAACGTGGTTTTGGCGATTTATCTTGCTCATTAGACCCTCAAATCTGATTTTTAAGGACCTTGGGACTTTTATAAACATGGTAAAGTCCTTGGTTAACTTTGTGCTTACCCGAAAAGTCTCGAAATTCAACGTTAACGCAATTAACCCTTCGTGCACGGTTTTGATCATAACTTTCTCATACGATAACGAAACTTGATGAAATTTTTATCACATATTCTAGTGAGTATATTTTATCATTACAAAGCTTCGAGTTTGCTAAAAGATCACTCAGAGGTATACTTTCAACATGTTGACACATTTAGCCCCTGTAGTTTGTAATTCCTCACTTTCTTTCATTTTCTTCTTTGTATGATCCATGATTTATCCGTTTAAGATTATAAACACCATGTAGGGTTATTGTAGAGTCTATTTATCCATTGTTGACACTTTGGACCCTTATATTCACATAGTTTCACTGTTTGTCAACTTTAGTCCCTCTAAAGTATGTTTTCACATATTCAAAGCCCATGACACGTGTCAGTACATTATTGGACGTAAATTTTCGAGGTGTTACACAGGCTTGGTGAGTTGATCAATACTCATCCAAATCATACCGTGAACTGTTTGGGTTCTTGGTCGCTTTGTAATCGAAATTCTTTAAGATTCGTTCCCTCTTCCACATGAGGACCTCAGGCTGTTGCCATAGCCCTAAGGGTTTCTGGTATTCCGTCTTAACTTCGGCACAAGTAAGACAGTTACCCACATAGGTAGCTATATCAGCTTCCATCTTGGGCCACTCATACTAATCCTTCAAGTCTTGGTACCTCTTGTCAGATCCAGGATGGATCGAGTACCTGGACCTATGAGTCTTGCCCCAAAATAAACATTCGTAAATGTCGCGAAATGGAACCCCAAGTCATCCCATGGATGTAAGGTTCCATCTTTCTTAGGTAATAACTACACTTCCATTTCATATAACGCTTCAGCTTGAAAGTTCTCTGGTTTGAGCGCTTCTTGCTCAGCTTCACGAATCCAAGTGACGAGATTTGTCTGTGTGCTCATCTCTAAGGCTCGCGCCCTTAGAGGCTTTGCGCGTTCCTTGCGGCTCAAGGCGTCTGCTACAACGCTTGCCTTGTTCAGGGAATACTTAATCTCACAAACATACCCATTCAGTAGCTCAGTCCATCTTCGTTATCTAATATTTAAGTCCTTATGATCAAAGATGTCCTGCGAACTTTTGTGATCAGTAAAGATTGTGTAGCGTTTGCCTATACAAGTAATGACGTCAAATCTGCAACGCGCAATTATTGCACCTAGTTCAAGGTCTCTTCTCATGATCCCTTAATCAACGTGATTCGTATGCGATGACTTGATCTTGTTGCGTCAACGCGCAATCGAGACCTTGTCGAGAAGCGTCACAAAAACCGCAATCCTATTGGTACTGTCAGGGGAGGACAAGATAGGTATCAACTAGGTTAGGGTTGTTAGTGGTTGAGCAGTCCTTGAAAGGTTTTCTAGGGGTCGTCTGATACAGCCTACAATCCCCAAAAATTCTTAGTTGCGTCTTAGGGACTCCTTAGGTTTTTATTGTAGGGCCAACATGAATCTCATACTTATTCATCACGTGTCCTAAGAATCTTACCTTGCAAATCCAAAGTTCGCACTTCGACATCCTAGCACATATCTCGGAGATGTTGCTCATGACCTTCCTTGGTCTTTGAGCTCATGAGAATGCAGTCAACAAATATAATCACGATCTTATCCAGGTACGGCTTACACACCCGATTCATGAGGTCTATGAATACTGCCGGTGCATGTGTTAAGCCAAACAGCACGACAAGGAGCTCGTAATGCTCAAAGTGAGTCCTAAATGTCGTTTTAGGGACACTTCCTTCTTGTATTTGCAGTTGAGGACATCCTGACCTCAAGTCGATCTTCGAGTAGTAACTAGAACCTTGTAATTGGTTGAACAAGTCATCAATCCTTGGCAAAGGATACCGGTCCTTGATATCCAATTTTTCTGAAGTTGATGCAAAACGGAAACTGCCAACTTTCTTCTCGTGTCCTCAACTAGTGGTACCTTGTCCTTAAGTCCACCTTGGAATAGTAGTTGGGACCTTGCAGTTGGTCGACAAGTCACCAATTCTCGGTAAGGGGTACCGATTCTTGATGGTTAGTCGTCTATCTCCAAGTAACCTATGTGTAATACTTTTCCACATTAATTCTTTTGAGTTCCTCTCAGATTAGGATGTGTACACGTGTAAAAACTGTCGTCCTACTTCCTAACGAATAACACTGGGGCTTCCCAGGGTGAGAAGCTCGGCCTGGTAGATTTCCTATGTCTAGCAGCTCTTGCAGTTGCATCGGAGGCTCATGTATCTCGGATGGGACTAGTTGGTAAGGCATCATCTGTTACTGGTGCCGCTCCTGGCACTAGGTTCATCCTAAACTCCTCTTGTCGTTGTGGAGGTAACTCAGGTAAGTCTTCAGGAAAGGCTTCTGGAAATTCCTCCACCACGGGGATGTCTTCAGGCTTTGGCTTCATGGTCTCCTTATCGACAACATGAGCAGGGAAGGCTATGCAGTCTATTCGGAGGTGCTCCTATGTCTCTACGACCAATGTGAGATGTCGCAAATCCATTGCCTTATGGGGCCTAGTGCCTCGCATCTATTGCAAGAAGGTTGTGTACTATAAGTGTCTCATCATTCGCAAGAGGGATGCAAATGACTTTCCTTATGACGAACATCTTCAGCTCTATATTTGGATATCCAATCCAAGCTGACTACATGATCATGCCTTCCCAATTCAACGGTAATAGAAGGTTCCTGCCTTCTAAGTTCCGAAAGACAATCTTTAATTATCTCATTCACTTTAACTAACCTTCTATATGCCAATTCTATGGAATACAGGGCGTCTATTCTACTTGAAACTAGGCCAAGTAGTTTCTTAAGTTCTAAGTATACAAGGTTAAGGTCGGTGCCAGTATTAATCCAAAAATAGATGCATAGAGTTGGTTAATAGGGAACGTACCCGTAACCGCATCTGGATCCTGGCGTGCTTTACGAGCTCCGATCGTGAAGACCCTTCCTTGCTTGGTTCTTCCTAGGGTAATCTTTCCTAAAGTGCCCCACTTCACCACATCTGTAGCAACCTAGAACTTTACCATTATCTCTTCCGTCTTGATACTTCGTCCAACAGGCATCCTTGTTGTGCCCTTCTTTTCCACACCTTCCACACTTAGGCCTCAGACATCGACCTTCATGGTGAAAATTGCATTCCTCGCATCTCGTCTTATTCCCCAAGTAAACCTCACCACCGGCCTTATTAGTGGCTCCATAAGCTTTCCTGCCACGAGGCGGGTCCACTTCCCTTCTTTTGTTTACTTTAGAGCTTTCATAACTGGCTTGAGTGCCGATCTTTAGGTTCGAATACTTCCTTTACTTATTGCCTGAAGACTCCACATGAGTCTCTTTCTTGTTGGCCTCAGATCCTGGAAACTTTCCCATACGCAGAGCTTCTTCAGTAAGTGTGATACTCAAATCGATAGCCTCTGTGATGGTTAGAGGCTTTGAGGCAGTAACCATGCTCAGAATTTGAGGTGCAAGTCCCCAAATGAATCGCTCAATCCTCTTGAACTCTGGCTCGACTAAGTAGGGAACAACCCTAGACAAGTCGTGAAAGCATTGGACGTACTCAGAAATCTTCGGCCCGTCCATTTTCAAATTCCAGAACTCAATCTCAAGCTTCTGGATCTCGGCCCTAGAACAGTATTTCTTCCGCATCAATTCCTTGAGCTCGTCCCAGCTTAGTGCATAAGCAGTAGCTTCACCAAGGGTCTAAACCTGAAGGTTCCACCAGGAGAGTGCGCCATCCAAAAACAACCCTGAGATATAGGTAACACTCCGCTCAGGCGAACAGTTACTCATTCTCAGAACGGAGTCAGTCTTTTCTGCCCAACGAACAAATGCAACGGCACCTCCTGTGCCCTCAAAATTCAATGGCTTTTGCAGTCTAGGAACTGTTTATAGGTGCAGCCAGTTGGAGGGTTACTTCCGGGAGTGCCACCGCTGTGTGCAGAGCGGAGGGCTTCAGGTCGCGCTATAGCTTGGGAAATGTGCTCATCGTATTCAGCCATAGTTAACGTAATGGTGTCCGTGTCACGTCTGGGCGGCGTTTTCATCTGTCAAAAGGTATGGGGTAGGTTAGACAACATTCCATAATTGTCTATGAGGTACATATTACCACAAGCAAACACGTAATCACCCAATATCACATGCATATATAACCAACAATGTATAAGTAAGAAAATGACCACTGAGCTTTCATATATGCTTGACAACTTGACTTATTGTTTGTAACGGGGAAAACAAAATGAACTCGAGGTTACATCACCTCGGTCATACAAGTTTCATAATATGAAAGTAGTAGCTATTTTCCTTCTACATTCGTTTTCTTAGGTCTTTAGCTTCACAAGACGGGTATACTTCCCAAGAGATGGTGGTTGTACATATAGGGGTGATAGAGAGTGTAACATCACTGAATCTTTCCCGTGTGTTAGCCATCTTCACCTACTTAGAAACCGGTTCCCAAACGGCTCGTAGACGAGTAAAAGTGTCAGACACGAAGTAGACGAAGACAGGTTTCCTACTTTGCAAAGTGCTATAGCAATTTTCTAGGTATTGCTCTACTAGATGATGGTGTGAACACTTAGAAATTTTGGATGGATGGTGATCATTAGCTTGACCCGCAGAGTCCACCAGGATTTCCATGCAGTACAAGTCGTTATTACGTGGGCCCCCGTAATAATAAATTGTCTTGCACGGTCACCCCAATTTTCCCTCGTTCAAAGCAGATGATCCACCAAAGAGGGGACACTATTGTCCTTATACCTCCGACATGGGTTGGACCATTGCGGTGGTCCACGCGCTAACATCCGTCATCGTTATGCTCGAATAGGCACGATGATTAAACGTAATAGGAATATGGAGAATTCCTAGTAGTTGGAGGGGCACCTTCAAGATGAGTGCTTCATCTTCCTAGTCTAGACGAGAGCGTCTTCAATCTTGTCTCACAAAAGCCACAGGGACCTCGTCCCACTGATGAAGGTGTTGTCCAAGGTTGCCTCCTCCGCCTCGCTGTCACTACCGTGGTCAGGCACCTTCGCATTCGAGAGGGAGAACAGCCATCTTCTACGAAAACAAGCTCAGGATCTCGTTTGGTAGTCACTCCAGCCACGAGCTTTGCAATAAACGTGAGGTCGATAGTCTCATCGTGCGAGTCAAGAACAATAATAGGATTCGGAGTCATAGGTATCTCGTTCACGTCAATAATTATTCCATACACTTATATGTATATATATTAATGAATAAGTATGTTACTTAGTATAAACAGGCAAATAAATGCATCATGTCACATATAACTCTCGTTTGTCCTTTCGCGGGGGGGGGGGGTCATTTTGTCTTTGGCAAGTCTATCCCACGTAGACTATGCCTTAATTGGCACTTTAATTTGGGGTATTCTCCTCCCTACTAATGTCCTTGCCTTGTCTTTTCTTTGAAAAATGTTTGACTCATGGACTTGACGCTTACGTGAATGCAATGAAGAACCTTTTTGTAAAACGTTTTTGTAAGAGAGTCCTAGTGATTGAAGTCTTGACTTGAGAAGGAATCCTAGTTCACTACAATCGAAGCTCTGATACCAAACTGTCACACCTTGACTTTTGCGGAAGCGTACGATGTGTGACTTGTTCAATACCATTGCATTCAATCATAATAAACAACTATATGATCAAAACGATGTTCATCCATTCATTAAGTTTGAAGTATTACAAAGACCAGTTATTTAAGTTTCAAACACAACCTTCGACTAAGTTACAAATCGACAAAAGTGGATGACATCTAAACTTGGAATTTACTTCTAGAAACTACACCCGCGCCCAAGATCCAACTTGTTACCTGAAATACATGTAATTTTGAAAAACATCAACAAAAGTTGAGCGAGTTCATGCGTTTTGTATGAGTACTGGTAAGTTTGTAAACATTTGAGAGACTCCTTTGAAAACAGGTATGAAAAGCATCTATGAACAGATCAAATTAATGTTTTGCATGGACATTAATGTATGTGAAGGCATAGGGAGCACTCAATATGAGTAGGCTTATACCCTCGTCGATTTCCCCTCGACTGTGTCGAATTCCCCTTCGACTGTGTCAATTTACCTTGGATGTGTCAATTTTACCTTGACTGTGTCAATTTTACCCTTGACCGTTGTCGATTTACCTCGACTGGGACACCAAAGCACTCAAGTGGTCACATAAGGACCATGAGTGGGGCTCGGCCGTACCCGTTAGATCTAACCTTCGTCCATAATTAAGAGTTAGTGGCATTTCAATTTCAATCTATGCTCACATGATCTATAATTCATTTCATAGCCAATTCATACCATTTAAACGTATGCAACATGTATTCCACCCCCGAGAGTTATAAATCCGAAAACAGTTAAGAGAAAAGGGGGACATGAACTCACAGTTTTGCGTTCTTCAATCCGACATAACTCAAGCTGCTACTAGTGTGCACAACTACCTACAACGTACTATGGTCTATTAGACGAGTGGGTCGTGCCTTGACTTAGTATTAATTAGTGTCTTTGAGTTACGTTTCTTTGTGTCCGTAATATTATTCCAAGTTATATAATTATTTGTTTAAATAATAAACATTTTAACTTAAATTATATTTACGAATTTTGGAATATTAGTTAAAATAATACATTCTAACTTGTCAAGTTTATGTATTTGTACTTGTATAACTCCCCAAGGATGGGTGTATTTGTATTCGTATTCTTATCCTTCTGTATTTTTGCCAAGTATCGATGGCGTATTCCGGTGTGTAATTATACGTGTGAGAATACGTATTTTTATTGTGTTTATTAAGTATCTCATACTTCTTTTTGTATTAACTTTTCCGGGATAATATTTCTAATAAAAATACATCAATATATACTTCCAAAATATATATTTTAAGAAAATATTACATAGAAAAATTATTTAGAATTTTTTCTTGGCATAAATATTTGTACTTTTCATATAAGTCTCAATAATAATATATTTTCAAGTCTAACTTAGAAAATATATATATAAATCTATTTTTCACCCAAAAATAATATGTCCAAAGTTTATTTAAGAAAATATATATTTTCTCCCAAAAATAATATATCTTCTAATAATTCCAAGAAAATATATATCTTTACTTACCAAAAAATAATATATTTTCTTCTTGTTAAGAATATGATATATTTTGTAATTATTGTAAGAATCATACTTTTGTTTTCTTGGTGTCCAAAATACTAATTACCAAAATATACTTATGAATTTATTTCCGGAATATTTTTGTGAGTTATATTTCTTGTTCGGTTTCTCCAATATTTTGGGTATCTTTTGTACATTCATTCTCTTGGAATTTTGGTAATATTTTGGATTGTAATTTCTTGGTATTTTGGTGAGTTATATTATTTCAAGTCCTAAAATAATATAACTAATACACATAGTATATAAATAATCACACACATGGTGACATCTAAATATATATTCTCCTAAATACATATTTAGTCACTTTTATTATCAAAAACCAACCTCCAATATTTATAATCTTGTAACAAAAATTATGGCAAACTTTATATAAAAATCATGGTTAAAAATATACTTGTAAATATTTGTTTAAAAATATTTTCTAATTGTTTAATTTCTAGAAAATTTTTGCCATGGTTTCCCCTTAAAATGGAGGTTTCTATGCTTTCAAAGCATATCATTTTCTTTTAAAATCATCATCAATCATCGACAAATCATTCAACACTTACCATGTGCCAAAAATATGAAATTTACACTATGTCATGAACTTGAAACTTTGTAAAAATTTGTAGTAACTTACTAGTGTATTTAGTAAGCCTAGTTACCCTTTAAAGTGTGGTTGATTCTTTAAAAACATCATTTTTGAAGAATCTAGATCTTTACAACTTATAATCACATTTTCTAAAAATGTTTCTTCTTGGATTTTTCTTGTTACATAAGTGTTTCTACACTTGTTTAACGTCTAAAAACATGGTTGATTTTTTTAAGAACCAAGATTAAGTAAACTTTGTACTTTTAACTTGGTTTCTTGAAAAATCATTCCTGAAATCTTAGATTTATAAGACTTACAACTCACTTTAATCATCATTTTTCAAGAAAACAATATATTCTTTCAAATTCATGATTTATGTAAGGATGATCTATGGATCTTTAACACTTTCATCCTCTCATCTTGCAAGATTATGTTTTTAATCATGATCTAGCAAGATCATATGATGATCTACATCATTTACATAAGTAAACAACAATCAACAAGTATAACAATACATAAACATCAAGATTTCTTTAAGATTTAAGCTTATGTTCATGTTTCACTCTCTTGATTCTTAGTGTTCTTCAAGCTTAAAATCATGTATCTTCTTTTAACTACTTAAATAAGATGTAAAATGAAGAGATTGGTGTTCTTACTACTAGCTCAAGGCTAGGGATGATCAAGAGAAGAAATGAGGTGGATAAAAGCACTCGAGAAAGGTCCTTCAAGTTCCGTTGCTTGCGACCTTCTTAACTATGCTTGTTACACCTTAGATAACCCTTAGAATACTTGGAAATGGCTTGGAAAATGGAGGTGATGATGATGGTGTTTGGGCCGTGAGCAAAGGGGAAGGGAGAGGTGGTTTGTGTTGTGAAAATGATGGAATGATGAAGTGATAATATTCTATGGTTTTTATAAAATTCTAGTAATCTTTTAAGGTAGCATATGGCATATTATGTTGGAATATACTCCAACAAAAGATCAAAAATAATGAAATAAAATCACTTGTGGGACCCATGTCCCCTAACCGGCCATCAAAAGGGGGGGGGTAAAGTGTAACATTTAATCACCAGTTTCTTGATTTAGTTGGAATTTAATGGTGCTAGTTAGGTATTTTATGTGTTTAGTGTTTATGAGATGTAATATGATGTTCGGTGACCATAACTAGCTTTGTAACACTAAAACAATGCTTCTAGTAAGAATTTGATGTTTCGGGTAGTGTCCAGTTGTTCGGTTCGTTACTGTTCGTTAAAGTGCTAAATTGCACAGTTTAGTGTGCTTTACGTTGTCTTTCATGATAGTTTTGATTCCTGACACCCAGGAAGGTATTCAGGACCATTAAATCATAATTCTGCATTATATTTAGATGTTAAAAGCTGAATTTTTGCTGAATTTATTTATTTTCTGCAGAATTCTGTAGTTTCAGTGTGTTTCTGGCACTTTCCGGTACCCATGTCATCACTAGGAAGGCAGTTTTGTAATCCCTACTTTCCTACACACTATACTAGTGTGACACTTGGTCCTGGGCTTATTTTGTGTCTTAACATCTTGTCTGTCTAAGTACTGAACTCCCGTCAGTACTTCTAGTTTGTCTGGTAATTGTGCCAATTTTGTTCTGTGCATTAGTAGAACTATATTGTGTTGCATGTAGTAATGATAAAAGTCTTGCAACAAGAAATGCCATTGTATGTATATAACAGAAATCGGAATTTCATTCGTCTTGTAAACTAGATCATGCACAGTTATTAAAGCACATATTACTGTTTAATTATTGTACGGAATGCATGGAAAAGTGCCAGTTGTCACAGTCTGAACATTTGTTTGGTAAGTCAACAGAGGTTTAATGGTATCAAGGGTTGGTTTGATGGTGAACAGATGAGTGCAAAGATAAAACAAATGTTCAGAATTTGATCATTGATAGCAGTTTTTTGAAGAATCTGTGCTCCTGCAAATTACAGAGAGTCAATATTTGGAGTTGTAAAAGGTCTGCTGTAGTTAAAGTTTGGTAAAAGTGAACATCTGCTGATGATGAAAGATTGAAGAAGGAAAGGTCTGTATGGGAGACCAGATGTTAAAGAACAACAGATGATATTCAAAATATGTTGACCCGACAAAAGGTTTTTATAGTAACAGTGGTTAGGTTAATAGCAGATGTTGGGACTTTGTTAGTCCATTAGATTAGATGGTGTACAGTATGTCAAATTGTAATTGTAGACCTTTGTATAAGCATGCTGCTGTTGTCATATATTCGAACCTTCTTATGAAATAACTGTGTATGCTAACGACTGTTGATTTACCAGTGTTGACTAAATGAATAAATTTTAATACTATTAATCTTTGTTGTCGCATCTTCAGTTTAATTATTTCAGTCATTCCTAAGTATTATTATATAATTTTTTTTTTATCAATAACAGTTTTTTGGAAGAATTTCTGGTAAGACCTAATTACAAGGAGTCGATATTTGCTGTTGTAAAAGGTGTGTTATAGCTAAAGTCTGACAAAAGAGAGCATCTGCTGATGAATAAATGTCTGAAGATGCAAAGGTCTGCTATGGGTCAACAGATGTTAACGAACAACAGATGATATTCAATCTTAAAATGCTCAACGAAGGTTTTGATACTAACAGTGGTTGGGCTAATAGCAGATGTTAGACTTACGACTGTTGAGTTACACTGATTGAAAACAACTGTTTTTAAAACTTCTGCATGCCTAAAAATACATCCACTGCTAAAGGGTACCGTCTGTTGTCATAATTTCTGTTTAATCTAATGACTATTGATTTACTATACTGCTGACTGTCATCCATTATGACAACAGAGGTTCTGACGTGGACAGATGTTAGCTAAAAATAAAACAACTGCTGAAAGTTATCATCTGTTCTCATAACTTTTGTTTATCTAACGACTATTTGACTCACACTATTCCCAACTTCTGTAGTCGACCAACAGAGGTTTCCAAACAACTATCATCGGTTGTCGCAAGAGAGGTTCTGATGTGGACAGATCTTAGCCATCAAATATTTGTAACTACTGCCACGTCAGCAGTCACTTCTTCTCTCTATATAAAAGCTGTTTCATCCCTAAATCTAGGTTCTACCACTGCTGTCTCGAATTCAAAATTCTGAAAACAGTTTCCAACATATTAAAAACCCTCCAATTTAAACCCTATTTCATCCCCAAATCACCTTTTTCTCCGATGATGTCTCTGAACATAAAAAACCCTCACAACTACCTCCCCATCTTCGAGAAAACCAGCAAAAATACCAGCTTTCACTCAATAATTGACCTTTTAACGTCATTAAAATACAAATCAATCCTTACTGCTGATGCTCCGGTTCATACAGAAACACTTCGACAACTTTGGTTTAATGCTGAAATAGAGTCTGAAGATAACAATCCAGTTGCCATCACATCTAAGGTCGGGGAAAGTGTGGTACGAATTTCTCCCTTTACAACTTTCCACTACATTTGCGTTGGACGACTTGGGAGGTAAGACCAACTTTGAAAAACCTGAACTTCATACAGAGTTCATTGAAAGAGGGTATGATGCACAATTAAAGGAAGTTACTATCTACAAACCAAACTTCCCTCCGCCAATGAAATTTTTGTTTCATACTCTTTTAACTTGTGTCTCAGCCAAGACCACCTCATTTAATGAGATACCTTTGAACATTCAGTATTTGGGTTATGCTATTTTAACAAAATCTGATTACAATTTATCACAAGCACTCTTCTCTGATCTGTTGAATAATGTGAAAAATGTGAAAAAATTGAAAAGAAGGTGTTCGTAGTAATGCTTTTCTGTTGTATCCAAGACTTCTAAGCTACTACCTACGAAAACAAGTGTCACAAACAGATTTTGAACAAGGTGTAGCTTTTCAAATAAGTAGTCTTACAAGTAAAACTTTTACTAAACTTATGGATAAAAAGTCAAAAGTTTCAACAACAGAAACAAAGGGGGATGAGCCTGTTTTAGATGCGTTCGCATCTGTTGCTCAAACTCCTGTTGTTGAGCCAACTGCTCCTGGTGATCATGACACCACAACCGGTGTTGTGAAACACGCACCAGGAAAACGCAAAAAGAAATCTGTCACATCCAAAAAGCATACCAAAAGGAAACAAAATAAAAAGGTTCCTCTGGAAGATGAGATCCCAGAGGTGAATGCAGTGATAACACAAATGTCACTTGAAACCACTGCTGCTACTTCCTCACAGTTGTTGGAAAGATCTCAGCCCATCCAAACTCCTCATGTATCCTCACAAAAGGATCATGTTGTAAGCACAGGGACACTACAACATGAAGTAGACCTTTCATATGAAAATATGTTTAAAAGTCCCTCTCCCAGGGCAATCACGCTTTCTACACCACAACCCTCGACTCAAGTTCCATCATCAATTTTACCTCTGTTTGAAGCAATTGAATTTTAGATAGAAAACAGTTCCTCTAATGCACACATTACTGAGAGTAGATCGCAACAAATGACTGTGTCTGAACTAATTCAATCTGCTATCCTATAAACAGTTGAGGAGGTTATCCCCGTTGAGTGTTACGAAACTCTTGGTGGTAGTTCAAGTGGAGCAACCACTACAACTGTTGAACCCGTTGGTGATCAGTTGGACAGTGGTTACATCATTAAGACTCCCTTGAAGGCAACCACTGATGAGGTTACAACTGTAATCTCTGCTTCAGTGGGAAGTCCCCAGAACCAAGAAAAAGGGGCATCTGTTTCTGATGATATGGAGACTTCTCCTATTATCAAAACAAATACAACCACTACATGTGGGAATTCAGATGATCCTATTAAAGTAGGTGATGAATTAAGTTATAAGGATTTGACGGTTAGAGTGTCTACCATTGAAACAGATGTTGCTGAAATGAAAGAATTGATTAAGCAGATGATAGAGCTTTTTAAAAGTCAACCTACCAGACAGGAAATTGCCAATGAGCTTTGGAATTCTGTGCAACCCATCCTTCAAGCTCAGAGGAATTTGGCTGAAAGTAACCGCAATTTCAGTTTGGAATTTATCAGAATTTTGGTTGATGCCAGGTATAAAGACACACAAGCAGACATTATGAACATTAAGGAACATCTGTTGAAACTTACTGGCTCCACCTCTACATCAATCTTTGAGAAAGATGATGATGATGATAATGATGCCAAAAAGGGGGAGAAAGATTCATTGAGAAACTTGCCACCAAATTCAAAAGCTAATCCTACAGAAATTGTATCCCCTGCTCAACCTAAATCCCAACCTTCTCTAAAAAAAACCACCACAAAAGGAGAAAATAGTTTCCACACCATCATCACCCATTCTGTCAATAGATGCTGGGAACACAAAAGTATCAGCAGATATTTACCAAACAGCTGCTGAGACACCAGTTGTTTCAGCAGAAGTTTGTCAAACATCTGCGATGATCATTTTCACACACCAACCACAATCCAACCACCTCCAACGTCACAAAGATTTCCCATACATTCATCTTCACTACCAAAACATTCTCCTTCACCAGAAATCATCTGCACACGTAAGAGAAAAACTCATATTGTGTTAGAAGATGATGAGGAGATTAAATCAGCAATCCCTGTATCATCTGCCTCCATTCAAAATAGTCCATGCTCGTCATTTCCACCCAGAGAACCTACTCCATCTCTTACAATTGCTACACTACCATCAGTCATTCCTCTGGAAGCTCAATATTCGCTGGAGTTAGTCATTGTTAAAGGTGAACTTGAATCATTCTACACAATAGAGGATCCATCTAAAAGATCCTTCCCATCTCTTTATGGCTATAAGAAGCCTCAAAACTTAGATGAGTATCTGAAATTAAAAGTATCACAGGCTGAGGTTATAGCAAGGGAGAAAAGCATAGGGATGGATGACAGGGAATACCAGAGGTTTTTATCATTTCAGCTTAGCAAAGTCGTAAAACTTCAAGACTATGCTAGAGACGTCAGTAAATCCATGTCTGAGAGGCCAGTAATTCCTGAACTTCAGATGAAACTGAGGGATGCTTATGTTGCACACATTATGAAGTACAAACCATATAAGGCAACTGAAGATCAATTCAAAAACTGGTCAGCAAATGCTCTTAGAGAAGAGATCGATAGAATCACAAAAATGAACAATGATCCTCTGGCAAAGCCAACTCTACCTAATTGGAAGAAAGTCAAAACAGTGGATTCAAATGAGGCATTGAAGTTTAAAAGAATGAGAGCAGAGCTTGTGGCTGCTGGTTATGGTCCAGCTAGATCCATTGCCAGATGGTCTAAACTGAAGATAGTTGAGACCTACAAAAAGCTGGAAGAAGTTAGAGCTGAACATTCAAATGTTCTTCAAAACCCAGTCTATCCTATAACTGCTGCTCTGTCTCTAAAAATCGATACTCCAAAAAACGTTCTCTCATCATCTGATTTGTCTGAACCAATTGCAAATTTAGTTAGCAAACCAGAATCACCAAACTCGTCTTCAATAATTCTTTGGCCAAGAAAACCAACTGATCCAAAAATAGTAAAGTGGAAGTCATGCTCAAAAACTCAAGTATTAACTTTGATCAGATCAGATGGTAGTGTTGAAGAGATTAAAATGGACAGTGCATATAATCTGAATGCATACGATCTCCAAGATTTGTTGGACCTTCAACTTGAGAAGGATGATGAAGAAGACATGTTCTCCATGGACTTTGAAATACAATTCAAAGGACAAATCAGGGAGATGTTGATGAGAAATAAAAATCAGTAATAAAGAAGGGTTTTCGTATCATCTGTTGTATAGGGAGATTGTTGGATCAGCAGCTGTTACATTGTTTCCAGTAGCATATTTAACCAGATCACAACATGTAGCAAAGGACATGTTGCTGCGTAACTAATTCTTGAGTGAGGTTTGATGTGTGTTGTTTAGGCAGGTGATCGTATGTTCTTAGTTAATGTTTGTTAAAACTTAAGTTGTATTCGAATTTTATTAAGTTTGTTAGACATCTTTTATATGTACTTATGTTTATAACAATTTACAATGTCAATAGGTGGATACTCTCTTTTTTGAATAAGAGAATGGAAATAATCATATGTAACTGATGAATTTTATTAAGTTTGTTAGACATCTTGTAACACCTGCGTCCCTAGACTTTTAGCTATTGTCAAATAGTCCCTAAACTATGTGATACTTAACACTTTTGATACTTGTGATGCTTAAATCTAGATTCTTGATTCTTAATACTATGATGCTTGATTCTTGATTCTAGGAACTTGATTCTTGATATTTAACACTATGAGACTTGATTCTTGAGGCTAGATTCTTGATTCTTAATACTTGATTCTTATGGAACTATGATTCTTGATACTTTGGTGCTTGACTCTTGAGACTCGTGCAACTTGAGACTTGGTTGAACGAGAGACTGGAGACTTGTCACTGGCAGAAACTATGAAACTTGGAAACTAATGTATTAATGATATAATCTAGTTATGTGATACTATTACCCAATAATACGCAACGCAACGCCTAATCTGACTCGCAAAATGAAACAAGGAGGGGAACACGGAAAGGATGGGATTGGCCGAATGGCAATCCGATCGGATGACCAACCGATCGGAGGGCCACTCGATCGAAATGCCATCCAATCCGCTGCACACCGCCTTTACCTCTCTCTTGCACTATAAATAGGACCGGTCACATCATTCTTCACTGATGTGACAGCCTCCTTCGACCAAGACGCACGTACTCCCTCTTTTCTTCCATTTCTCGGTGATTTCAGTATGTTTTACACTAGATTCTTATACGTCTCTGATCACTGCACTATTCTCTACGAGATTCTCCTTTGAAATCTCACTTTTCGCCATGAAATCTCTGAGATTCGAGCCCTTGAGGATGACGTCATCATGGCGGTTTGTATAAACTGTTGTGTGATGTCATTCTAGTCAAGATCTAGCTCAGATCTAAGGAATTTCATGCGTTTCTACACTGAATCCTTACTAAATCTAAACTTTTCAGCTAAAACTTATGTTTTCTTCATCTTTTCTTAAACTTTTACTTAGATCGGTGGGATCCGGACCCAAAACAGACTATAGACTTGATGATTAGTCTGAAGTTGGTTTGGAAATGGATTGTTGCCGGAGAAGATGACCGGAGTACGGATTCCGACATAAGCACCGTCACGAACAGACGACTGATCGGACTGGGGTGATTCCCATCCGATCAGACCGGCTGAACGATAATGTGTTTACCGTTATCTCAAGACGTACCATGCCGTCACCGTTAAACTAGAAACTTGGAAACTTTAGGAACAAGGTCACAACGATCGAATGGTAATCCGATCGGACTGCCGTCCGATCGAACTGCCATCTGATCGAAGTGACATGTGGCTCTTACACTGAATCCTTACTAAATCTAAACTTTTCAGCTAAAACTTATGTTTTCTTCATCTTTTCTTAAACTTTTACTTAGATCGGTGGGATCCGGACCCAAAACGGACTATAGACTTGATGATTAGTCTGAAGTTGGTTTGGAAATGGATTGTTGCCGGAGAAGATGACCGGAGTACGGATTCCGACATAAGCACCGTCACGAACAGACGACTGATCAGACTGGGGTGATTCCCATCCGATCAGACCGGCTGAACGATAATGTGTTTACCGTTGTCTCAAGACGTACCATGCCGTCACCGTTAAACTAGAAACTTGGAAACTTTAGGAACAAGGTCACAACGATCGAATGGTAATCCGATCGGACTGCCGTCCGATCGAACTGCCATCTGATCGAAGTGACATGTGGCTCTTACACTGAATCCTTACTAAATCTAAACTTTCCAGCTAAAACTTATGTTTTCTTCATCTTTTCTTAAACTTTTACTTAGATCGGTGGGATCCGGACCCAAAACGGACTATAGACTTGATGATTAGTCTGAAGTTGGTTTGGAAATGGATTGTTGCCGGAGAAGATGACCGAAGTACGGATTCCGACATAAGCACCGTCACGAACAGACGATTGATCGGACTGGGGTGATTCCCATCCGATCAGACCGGCTGAACGATAATGTGTTTACCGTTGTCTCAAGACGTACCATGCCGTCACCGTTAAACTAGAAACTTGGAAACTTTAGGAACAAGGTCACAACGATCGAATGGTAATCCGATCGGACTGCCGTCCGATCGAACTGCCATCCGATCGAAGTGACATGTACCTCTTACCCTTTCAACACTTAGAATCTTTTTGAAACTGAGACTTTGAATCTTTGAAACCTTGGAACTTCGGATCGAATGGCAATCCGATCGGACTGCCGTCCGATCGAATGACCATCCGATCGAAGTAACCTGAGTTGAGCACTTGACTTAAATTTTTGGAATCTCACACTTCGATCGAATGGCCATCCGTATGGATGACCATCCGATCGGATGGCGATCCGTCCCACTCACATATGTCATCCGAACGGATGGGGACTGATCCGACACTTGTATGTTTTCTCGTTATTCTGTCCGATGCTTACCTATTGTAATCTAATCAGGCTAAACCTAAAAGAGCTCCCTTTGATCCAATAACAGTTTATACTGTTAAACAAGCACTGTGAGTATACTCGATCCCTTTTTTGTTTTAAACTTTGGGATGCAACATGTATTCTATGAAACTTGAAACTTGATACTTTTGGAATCTAAACTCTATCCTATGTTTATGTGAAACTTGTGATTCTTGATTCTTGATTCTTTATGCTATGTGAACGTTTAATCCAGAGTGTGTAGTTCCGCCTTAACAATAGTAGCGCTATAGGAAGATGCACCTCCCCATTATTCTCGGGGGTATTGTTAGGAGGATTCTAGTTTTTCTTGAGTCTTGGGAAAACAACAAAGCATCGGCACATTTGGGCTATCACTTGGACTGCGAACACTAGCATGGCTGAAACTATTTTATCATTTGCATGATGGATATGAGTCTTTTAATCTACTATGCTATATACTCAAAGTTGTATACTTGCCGGTACATTTTTGTACTGACTTTATTTTAATACATGTTGCAGGCTGATAGGATGCTATGGAAACAAGTGAAACAAGCTAGGATTGACGCTTAGAAACCCGCCTAGTTTAATCTATCAAACTTGAATAATTTTGGTGATATGTAATTGATACTATGTTATGGTTGGTGGTTGATTCTAGACAATATTATCATGAAATGGATTTAATCTATATTGAAATATCTAGTGTTATGGAATCTCATGAGCAATCAGAACGCTTAGTACCGCACCCCGATGTTTCCGCCATCGGTTGGGGTGTGACACATCTGTTAGACATCTTTTATTAAGTTTGTTAAATATCTTTTATATTTACTTATAGTTGTCTTTTAGCTATAATAGATAACACATTTTCGTACAATATCTATACATGTATCTATATGTTCTATCAATATGTGTTATGCATGTTTTTCTAAGAAACGACCCGTGTTTGCACACGGGTCTTACCGCCAGTACTATGTAATAAAAGAAACCACTTTAGGGACACTTGTCATCATGTTATGCCATCTCTTATAGATAATTATTATTTTAGTTTATTCTCTTCTAATTAATTATAGATAACCCTTCTACTAAATATTATTTAATTTAATATCTTATATTATAGATAACCCTCCTACTAAATATTATTAGTTTAATATCTTATGGATAATTATTATTTAGTTTAATCTCCATCTTATTTATAATATTATTTATTTGAATACAAAATTACATTTACTCGACCCATGTTATACATGAGGTTTTTTAAACTATAACTTTTTATTATTTGATATATAAAATTAGATTTATTCAATTCGTACAATACACGGGGGTTTTTTAAGGATATATATTTTTTATTATTTAGTACAGAAAATTACATTTATTCAAACCGTGTAATGCACATATTTTTAAAGATGTAATTTTTTTATTATTTTGGTATATAAAATTACATTTATTCAACCCGTGTAATAAATGAGGTTTTTTAAAGATGTATTATTTTATTATTTGGTAAACAATATTACATTTATTCAACTTATGTAATATACGTGGTTTTAAAGATATAACTTTTTTATTTGGTAGATAAAATTACATTTATTCAACTCGTACAATATGGTTCTTATAGATATAACTTTTATTATTTAATATATAAAATTATATCTATTCAACCCGTACAATAAATAAGGTTTTTAAAGATATATTTTTTTATTATTTAGTATATAAAATTTATTTATTTAACCCCGTATAATACATGGGGTTATAACCTAGTAATAAGATATAGTTCAATTCTTTACATACATTAGTGAATAATTGCAAGTTATCCTTTTTCTTGTCCAATGGCAGGAAGATACTCTAGACACAGAATCTACATCACAAAATCTTCAGATAGATTTTATTATTTAATAATTTCGAAGCCTTTTCTATATACCAATTACCAAATACGTTGTTCGGATCGCACTTCCACTCCACCCGGTTAAAGCGACCTTTTTTTGACGCAACTTTTTAAACAAAATGATTTATTAATATTTGTTCCATTAAACAATTATTTCAATTGTACAAGTGAAACCCTATATAAACTAATGAGTTAATTTGACGTACAAAGTGTTTTATTTTACAAAATATACGAAAGACATGAAAAAGCCAAAAAAACGCAGTGACATTTTCGTAGTTATTTACATTGTAGAGTAATTATCACAATTATTCTACAAATGTTCTTGTAGGGTAATTTTGATTTTGTAGAGTAATTTGGTAAAATGTTCTTGTAGCATAATTTTGATCTTGTAGAGTAATTTTATAGAGTATCTTGTATGGTAATTTTGATCTTGTAAGGTAATTTTGTAGAGTAATTTTGAAATTTGAATTGTATATTGTTTGATAAACTTACAGAGTAATTTGATACAATTGTAGAGTAATTTTGATGTAAAGTAACTTTGATACACTTATAGAATAATTTTGATGATTATCATACAAGATCAAATTACTTTACAAGATACACTGGTAGAGTAATTTTGAAAATTACGCTACAAGATCAAAATTACTCTACAAGAACATTTTACAAAATTACTCTATAAGATCAAAATTACCCTACAAGATCATTTGTAGAGTAATTTTGATAATTACTCTACAATGTAAATAATTACGAAAATGTCACCGCATTTTTTCAGCAAAACCTTCAGTTCATACGTTTTATATGTTAAAAGTTATTTGTATTTGATCTTTTATCATAAACTAATAGGCCTTTTATATATTTTTTATTGTTTGTATCCTTTTTCAAGTTTCGATCCCCATGAAGTAGCAACGATTACTGAATTTTCTTATTAACATCAACTTTTACACTAAACACCTCCGAACATTGCATTTTTAAAATCTCAAACCCACCAAATTTTTATGGGTTAAAAATTATACAATTAGACCACTAGATAATGAATTGAATTAGTGAATATAATTGGCCAAAGTTATTTGTCATGTTTCTTTGGAGCCTATTGAGTATACATTGCTTTTGTGTGTAGTGAACACGCTTAGAATATTTTTCTTTTTAGGATACGATAATGGTCGGTCTTAACTGCTTAAAGAGTGGTACGTATTCTTAACTGTTTTCTTATTGCCTTTGGTTTAAAAATAAATTTGCACAAGTCGAATTTATATGGGTAGGTGTATAATATGGTGATATCGTAACTTGTGCATTGATGGTTGGGTGTAAACCAGAGAATTTAGAGAATTTACTGTATATTTACTTGGATCTGTCAATCAATCTAATGATGGGTAACTCGAGAGGATGGAAGAATATTTAAGGGTTTTTGTCAAGTTTATGATCAAAACTTGTGATGTTTGTCAAGTTTATAAATATGAAAGCATTTGAACCATCGATTAGAAGACAAATGTATCATCTACTTTCCCATGAGTTTTAATTAGTTAAATAACAGTGGTCGTAATTTATTAGTTCTTAAAAATTAATGAAATGTCGAGATTAAACATATAGCAATTAGCCAATTAGATAAACTTATAGCTACAAAATAATACTTAAATTAATTAGATAAGTATAAATATTGGTAATTATATATAACTTTAAAATTTAAATATCTGGACGTGAGTTGCATCTTAAATGAATGGTTATTTTTGGATAAATTCATTAGTATGATAAATGTAATTATTATTCTTCTTGCATTTTAAATTACGATTTTGGCCCCTATGGTTATATCACTTTTACTCTTTTAGCCCAAAAAAGAATTTTCTAACATCTGAGGCAATAACGTCGTTTTTTCTAACCCTTTTGGCCCCTAATTTGTTAAGCAAGAAAATTGTTCCCTCCACTCTCGTTATGAAAATGCCTGATATTTGTTTCAATTATTAAGATATAATTTTTAACCTAGTAATTAATATAAATAAATAATAAGATATTTTATGGAACTTTATCCGTTATTTCTTAAATGTTTGAAACATATATTAAATTTAATAATTTAAATTAAATAATAATTATCTACAATTTATATTAAATAATAAAAATTATTTACAATTAAATAGATGGTCAATAATAATGACAAATGTTCCTTCATTGATTTAAAAAAAAGTGAAAAAAAGAAATCGATTGAATACATGTGATGTTATCCTATCTTTTTTTTATTCCGTTGCCATTTTATATAATATTTTATATTAAATTAAATAATATTTAGTATGAGAGTTATCTATAATTAATTAGAATAAATTAAATTAAAATAATAGTTATCTATAAGAAATGACCTAATATGATGACAAGTGTCCCTAAAGTGGGTTTTTTATTATATAGTATAGATTATACTTCAACTGTTATCCGCACATAATATACTCACATGTCCACATTTGGTTGAAAATGACATGCACCTAAATTTAATTAAGTGACCTGTAGTGTGAATCTGATGTGCGTGAGAATGAATGGACCGAAGTTTCTTTTTCTTTTAGGGGGCCGACTTCTTTGAGGCACTTCTCGGGGAGGGGAGCGGTGACTGAAGTCCCCGAGCGGGAACACCGCCGCCATCAATTCGGGGAGTGTAATCGGGGAGGGGGATCGGTGAGAGGTTACCGCATGAAGGAGAGAGGAAGAGGGTGGCCCACCAGCTTTTTGCCCCAATCAAGTTATTTCCTTTTTTTTTTTTTTTTTTCTTTTTGAATAAAAAAACAAGTCCCCCAAGAAAGGAGTGCCGCCATCAAATTGAGGGTGTGAGGGGAGTTAAGGGGGGAGTTGACGTGGCGCGTGCTGATTGGGTGTGTGTAAGAGATGTCACTCCCCAAGAGAGGAGTGCGGATCAACAGTTAGTAATTATTGTTTTGTGAATTAAAAGTTCTGAGCACATGATAACCCCCCCCCCCCCCCCCCCCCATGTACACATTCATTGAAAATTACATGCATTGTTGATGTTGGTGGTGCCTGTTTTGTTCTATATGATTATATAGCACATTTCTTTCTTACAAGATAATATGCACTTCATTTGGATGGAAAAACCACGGGAAATAGATAAATATCCATTTATTGATATAATATACAACAACCACACTATTTATTTGATTAGATCAAAAGTGTGTATGCGTATAGTCTTAGCGTTACTAGTATAAACATTGTTTATGTGTCAAATATTGCATGTTCGGAATTAATTATAAAACTTACCAACCACCTTTGGAACAATATACATGGGGTATCGAGTATGTTATAATTCTTTGGGGCCGGGTATGTTATGATTCACTGGGCCAAATTATATTTAATATTAGGAAGGCCCAACGTTATAATTATGCACATCATGATAACCGAATTATACGTGCTGCACGTTAAAATTGATCACACGGAAAACTTGTTTGGACACTTAGGGTATTGCATAACCCAACTCGATACGTACTTACATTCATTCATTATACCTTAGGTCGCATGTAACGGACCTAGAATTCATTAAATGCTAGAAGTACATTATCAAACCAAGCAAACTAAGGTGAGTTCACTACTCTTTTTCACAAGCATGCGTCCCGGGGGGACAAACAAACAAACAACTTAGTATTCCGGGGAGGAATACTTTTCGAACTAATATTCCAAGGAGGAATACTTTTAAATGCTTTGGTATTCGATGTTAGTTAACAAACTCAACTCTATCACGAAAGTTCCTACTTACTATCGAACTAGTTGCCGGGGAGGCAACGAGGTATTAGTTGATAGCGCTATTAGGCTTGACAACCGCACATCGTACCAGGGAGGACGGGCATGAACTAATGACCTTAAACACATGGCCAATGTTGATAGGCATTGATGAGGGCAAACAAACATACGTCACTTCGGTATCGAGTTTATTATTGACATGTCTTTAAACTAAAACACTTAACATGATTTTCGTTAAACAAAACTGTGAACTCGCCAGCTTTATGCTGATACACTTTTCTATATGCTTCCAGGTCGTTAGATGATTTCATGAAACAGAGCTTGCAATCGGAGGAGCTGTGGATGCCATGGGTCGTGCCATTGTTAACTTAGATGATGTTATGCTATGCTTTGCTTTGCGAACAAGTTATTTTCACATGCTTAGAACAATTTCAAATGCTTCCGCTGAACGTATTTGGTTTTAAACAGATGTTTTGAATTACACTTTTCGCGTTGAATGAGATTTCGAGTTTATTATATTACTATTAATTCAATGTGATTAGTGGCTAAATCCCGGTTCGTCACACGCCTCGCGGTGGTTTCCGCATGTGGTATTTTAGAGGTGTGACATTGCGCTTCCTTTCTAATCTCTTAAAGTGGGTTGGGAATTCGCATTTAAGTGTGCCGAAGAAAAAAAATTGTGGCTGTGGTTATATACATTGCTTGGTGGGCAAGTTGGAAACTTCAAAACGATACGGTTTTCTTGATGAGACGCTCTAAGTTTCACTACTAGAAAAAGAGGCATTTGCTATGAAATTTTGCTATGGAAAAAAATGGTGGCAAATTTTGCTACGAGTTAGCTACGGATTAGCTACGAACACATTTTGCTACAAATTAGCTACGAATTTCCGTCGCATTTGAATTTCGTAGCAAAACTCACAGCAAATCCGTAGCAAAATTGATGAAATTAATATAAAACATATAATGTAGCAAAACCGGTAGCAAAATCCGTAGCAAAACCATGAAAATAAGTATTTAGAAATAAACTAAGAAAAGTAAAATTAAATCTGTAGCAAAATCGATAGCAAATTGTGAAAATAAACATAATAAAAAAACTTAGTAAAATTGGTAGCAAATTCCTTAACTAAATCATAAAAATAAATATTTAAAAACTAACCAATCGAGGTTAAAAAAAGGTAGCAAAATCGGTAAGTAAATAGAGTCTGTAGAGAAACTGGTAGCAAAATCTAGAAAAATTCTTAAAAACTAACTTAGCAACATATGTAGCAAATCCATAGAAAAATTCATTGCAAAATAAGAAAAAGAAAGTATTCAAAAAACAATTTACTAATATCCATCGCAACATCCATAGCAAAATACGTTGAAAAAACAAAAAAAAAAATTAAAATTAATTAATAATAGTGGTAGCAAAATCCATAACAAAACTAACAAAATAAATATTCAAAAAACAATAAAAAAGACCCGTAAGATAATCCGTAAGCAAAAATAGACAAAGGAAATATTAAAAAATAATTAATAATATATAGAGTTAATTACATAGTTAGTCTATGTGGTTTACACAAAGTAACATTATTTGTAGGTTTAAAATCACATTCTATGGTATTAACTTTTTTATTTTGTAACATTTGGAGATATTAACGTTATTTGTAGGTTCAAAATCACATTCTATTAGTTCCTAAATATGTTATTTTGTGCAAACCACATGGACTAACTATGTTAATACCATAGAAGTTAATACCTCCAAATGTTACAAAATGAAAAGCTAATACCCTAGAATGTGATTTTAAACTATTAGTACCTAAATAGAAAAATCAAATGTAAAAATATTAATTACTTAAAAATAGTTAAAAAAAAGTCAATTTTACACGGACTGATGTAAACATAAATACATGGGTAAATTACTTTTTAAGTCCCAGTGTTTTATGAGTTTTAACTAGTTGAGTCCAAAAGTAAAAAGTTTAACGAACTGAGTCCCCATAAGCATTTTCATAACCATTTGAGTCCAAATTTCTAACTCCATCCATCAAATCTGTTAACTATGAGGGTAATTTGGTCATTTACACACAAAGTACAAGTCTTACATGCACACAAGTACAAGGAACAAGTCTTTAATGCATACACCTTTAACATATATATATATATATATATATATATCAATCATTCTCTCTGTTTCTCTATAACTATCTTCTTGTTAAACCCCTAACCCTAACCTGCAACTCCGATCTACGGCACCAATGAAGATGCGTGAGATTCTCCATATTCAAGGCGGCCAATGCAGAAACCAGATCGAGGCAATGTTCTGGGAGGTAGTTTGTGCAGAACACGGTATCGATGTGACTAGAAAGTACACTAGAGATTCTGAGCTGTAGCTCGAGAGGATTAATGTGTATTACAATGAGGCTAGTGACGGAAGGTTTGTTCCACGCGCTGTGCTCATGGATCTGGAGCCAGGAACGTTGGACAGTCTCAGATCTGGAGCGTACGACCAGATCTTCCGGCCGGAAAACGTTGTGTTTGGGCAGTCCGGTGCCGGTAATAATTGGGCGAAAGGTCATGAAGGTGTGGAGTTGATTGAATCGGTTTTGGATGTTGTTCGGAAGGAAGCTGAGAATTGTGATTGTTTGCAAGGTATATGTTCTATTAGATGTTTATGTTATTGTTGATTGTGTTTAATAATATTGAATGATGTTTTAATATGGGGTAGAGATTTTTAGTGCTGATGGTGGAGGTGTAGCAGTGATTTCGATTTGGTTCGGATCAAGATTTTCGAACTTTTTGGAATATCTTTATTGAGTTTCGATCTGTGCTAATGGATTAGCTGTGACAAATCCGAGAGTTTTTACGATATAGATCTGAATCTGAGATTTACGTTCTTAAAATTTTTGAAACTTTACATCAATTTTGGTTGATTTTCGAACAGATCAAGATCTGACTTACAGATCATATTATTCAGCGATTTGATGTTGTTGTGGCTGTGACATTCTAGTTCAATCTTGGTTATTGCGATCTTGGTTAGAGGAGAAAGATGAACGTGAGAGTTATAAATTAGTTTTTTTAGTTAAAACCCATAAAACACATAGACTCAAAAAGTAATTTACCCTAAATACATTTAATATAGCCATATCATACAAATAATACAAATAATATGTACTAAATTAAGCATATGGATGAGCAAATGGTGCTGGGTACCGGTACCGAATATATTTGGTACTGACTTTTGATGTTTTTGGTACCGGTTTGGTACGGTACCAGTATTTATCGGTTTTACCACTCAAATACCGGTACCGTGCCATGTATTTTCGGTACCGGTGCCCGAGTACCAGTTCACCCCGAACTCATCCCTAGTTAAACATATTAGATCATTATGGTAATTGATTTCTATAACGTTTTCATATTATTTGCACTCATTTTATAAATATACAAAACACATGGAGAGGAATAGTGCCAGGCAACTGCCTGACACTTCTCCATTGACCCGAACAAATAATGATTTTACCCCAGCTTAGAATTACGATTTGGACCCCAGTTAATATACAAAATCCATAGTGGGGAATAGTCAGGCAGCTAGCTGCGCCTGACACTATTCCCCTCCCCAGCTTAGAATTACGAATTGGGCCCCAGTTAATATACAAAATCCATGGAGGGGAATAGTCAGGCAGCCAGCTGCCTGGCACTTCCCCATTGACCCGAACAAATTACGATTTTACCCCGGCTTAGAATTACGATTTGCCCCCCAGTTCAAAATTACAGTCTTACCATCGTTGAAGATTTCGACAAATTACGATTTCACCTAGTCAAATTTACGATTTTGCCCCCAATTCAAAATTACAATATTGTCATCGTTGTAGCTTTTGAAAAATTATGATTATACCCTAGTTGAACTTACGATTTATCCCCAGTTCAGAATTACAGTCTTTTCATCGGTTTCGTTTTTTTTTCTAGCAAAACTTTGATAGTGTTTTTGTTTCAATTGGTAGAGAAATATTTGGCCGAGCGCCCCCCAACGCGGGCGGGGCATAAGCTAGTATACTACAAAGACCATGAGGAGGAACAGTGCCAAAGAGCTGCCCGTCACTTCCACATTCACTACTATAAAAAGAGGCATTTGCTATAAAAATTTGCTACGAGGAATAACTTAATAAAACCTGTAGCAAAATTCATATCAAAATCGAGATAAAAATATTAAAAAAACAAAAAAATCCGTATCAAACTTGGTAGCCAAATTAAGATAAAAATAGTTGAAAAAGCTATATAATATTTAACTAAAATTCATAGCAAATCCATACCAAAATCAATAAGATGTATATCTAAAAAATAACTAAAAAAAATTTAATAAATCACTTGGGAAACTTTGAACCAAACTCATCAGTGAAATCGAGAAAAAAATGATTAAATATAAAATTTGAAATAAAATAATAATATTTATACCAAAATCACTAGCAAACTAGATAAATAAATGTGAAAACAAAAACAAATAAACTAATTTAATAAATTCCATAGGAAAAACCTTAACATCCATAAACAAAAAAATTAAAGGTAGATAAAAAACAATTTAATAAAATAACATTATAATTCTTTCCGAACTATATATTAAATCAAAGTCGCTCTTGACTAGCAATGTAAATGAGCCCAGCTACCTGATATTGACTTGTTTAAAACTCGAATCAAGCAAAGCTTAGCTCGAGCTTGAGGTTTTTATATGCCTATTTAATAAACGAGCTCGCGATTAAGCTTCATATAAGGAACTCGAGCCGGTTCATGAGCCTAAACACGTCTTTTAAATATAGCTTTTTATTTAATTCATTAACTACATATTTATATAAAAAATTATGATACAATAAAATAAATAATACATATTATTAAGTTTAATACTATATATTATTATCTATCATTCTAACTTCCCATAACTTGCCAAAAATTTAGGAACACATTTAAGTTCCCGCCTTTCCCCAAAACTACCTTTTTCCCCAATTTTTTTAAATTTCCCTCCCAATCCAAACACAATATACCCCCTTCCGCCAATGGACTTCTCACATATCTCACATACTAAAATTGATTCAGATTCCCACTCTTCCAACCCCCAGTCATCTTCTTATCACGAATATCAATCCTTCGGTGGTGCTTTGTCCTGAACTAAAGTGTAGAGAATTCTATCGATTTTTGCCACATGTATATGAAAGAAAAGGAGTTGGAAGATTTGAGTGTGATACCTAATGTATCATAATGAAGCATGCTAGAAAGAAGTTAACAAAACCGAACAGGTTGATATCTTAATTTTTTTTACTTGTTAATTTGAGTTGTTATTTATAGTGTTTTGACTTTGGTGACTTTGATCTTTAAGTTTCATGACTGGAATTGGAGATTGAAGCATGATAATCCGAAATTCAAAAACGGTACTACGATTTTGATCTCATAATTTCAGCAATATTGATAGCATATTAGCATATTGTTAATTTTGATTACCACGTGATCACTTGCTTCTTGTAGATTATTCATCATGAGTCCATGATAATCTTTTTCACGTTAAACTTATGATTTCTTTCTCTATTTCAGGTAATGATTGATTTATACAATCAATATATAATCTTTTTCTTTGTCAGGACTCCTATTCTTATAACAATGGCTTTTTTATGGTATCCTAGACTATCTAATTTGTTATGATTTATATTGAATTTGTTATGATTTATGTTGGTCAGTCACCATATAACTGTATAACACTATAGCAAACATCTGTTGAAGCATTCTTCGATCATATGCTTTAATTGAAAAAACTAAGTTTTAATGTAAGTATATTAATTAGAAAAGAACGGTTTTGTTTTGTGTTCATGTAAGGACCACGAAGCATATATATCGCGCTATCATCTGTGTAAGAAACTGAAACCTTAAAATCAATTTAACCATTTGCACATTGATGTTTAATATTTTCATTTATTGGTACAGGAATATGGAAATGCGACATTTATCCAGTTGGAGGTAAAAAGCTTAAGGCCAAAGTTTAGTCTAATTCTCAACTTTTAGTTTTACATGTATGTATGCGTTATAAATCTGATCCTTTTAACTTGGTATTTGTAGGCATATCATTCCATGACAAAATCATCTATGACAATGGGAAGAATGAAGCATTAAAGTTGCCGTTTATTCATCATTTGCTTTATTTATTTATATATTTTCTTATTATGTCTATTTGTAAATCTTGTTGGGATATGTATAGAGTTTGTGCAACAATAGAATGGTAGTTGATACATAATGTTGAATGTAAACAAGTATTTGGTTGTGAAAATGTGAATTTTACAAGTCAATCTCTCTTGTTCCATGGAAATTAAATGTGTATTGTTTACGATGAATATACAAAAATGATTTTTCTTTAGTATTGCATAGCAAAAACCTTGTAGCAAAAAGGTATGGCAAAATTCCATAGCTATATATGTTGCAAAAACCCAAGCAAAATTTTGTAGCTAAAAATATGTGCTAAATACTTTGTAGCAAACTTCGTAGCTAAATATATGTAGCAAACTTCATAGCTAAAATTTCATTGCAAAATTCGTAGCTAAAAACCGTGGCAAAATCGATAGCAAACCTTTTTTGTAGCAAAAGTTGTAGCTAAAATACCAACGTCCCTTTTTGTAGCTAAAACGTAGCAAATAAGATTTTCGTAGCTAAATTTCATAGCAAATAAATCCGCGACGAGACTTGTAGCTACGAACCAAAACTGTAGCAAATCCGTAGCAAAATGGGTGTTTCCTACGGATTAGCTACGGATTTGGTTGTAGCAAATGCCTGTTTTTGTAGTAGTGTTTCTTGTGTTGTTTGATGATGTCACGTATTTCTCTTTTCTTTGTTGTTCGAATAAGAAGAATAAGTGTAAACTGAATTGAGTATAGTGGTTGAAAAACCATCTTTTATTCATGTAATTATCCTAATCCAGCCTCGATAATATTTGGCTAGTTGGTAAAACAATCTTTGTTGTTAGAAAAAGATATATATTAATTCATGATGAAAATTTGGTATAAAAATATTTTAAAGATTTCTCATAGGGTTATTTTCGTCTTTTTGTAGAAGAGAAAAACTTTCAAAAACCATTTTTATAAACAATTTCTTTAACTAGTATTTTAACTTTTTATATAGTCTTTAAAAAATAATCGTAATTTTGAAGAATAAGTTCAATAAAATAAAAATTGGTAACATATTTATATAAACTCTCCACAAATTAAACTTTCATGGTTTATTTTCAATACTATTAAACTTTCATGGTTTATTTTCAATTTAATTTGGGCTTATTATATCTTTATGTTATACAGACCTGATGTGTAATGGGCTTTTTTTGTTAATCCTATGTTGTACTACATGGGCCAATAGACCAAAAAGGGTTCCAATTTGGCCTCTCAATCATCACGAGCTAATTGCTAGCTGGAGCCTCATGGGGTTTGTGATTAATTCCAGTTACCATTTATTGTTGATTGCTTTCTGCTCCTATTAAAGGAGGGTTTCTTTTTCGTTTTTAGCTGTGGTTTCAAACAAGCTTGTTAACTATTAAGCTTTACCAATGGGTTGACAAAAGCAAAACCTTTAAACACTTTTGGAAGAGGGGGAGGTCTTGGGTTCAAGTCCCACAGACGACAGAATATTAAACCTGCCTTCAAGTTATCATCTTTATTGATAAAATCATCAATCTTTCTTTTTAAGTTGGTATCAGAGGCCTAGGCTCAATACTGTCACACGCCAACAAACGCCAGAATATGTCAGTACATGATATGTGATTGTTCATAACACATGACACTATTAAAATGTGATATATTTAATCATACTAAATTAATTATTCGAATGCAAGGAAAACAAATTGTCTTATAACATAACATAATGTAACACTATTAAAATGTGATAAATTTAATTATACCAAATTAATTATTCGAATACAAGGAAAACAAATTGTCTTGTAACATAACATAATGTAAAGTTTTAATTGAAACTAAGTGCCATGCGTTCTAAGTGTTTTATCATGTTTGATAACATCTTAAACTACATCACCTGTATCATGTATAAAATAAAGAGTTAACGAAAAAGTTGGTGAGTAAACATAGATTTGACACAAATAGAAATAAAATAGGTCAATGATATAATTTAGCATATGTGTATAAACAATGCAATGATCAAACCTTGGTTGGCTAGAATTAGAATTTTGTCAATTTTGATACCCAAATTCCATCGAATGTCAAATTTGGGTGGGTGTCAAACCAATAGCGCTATTATCAACTACTTTAGGCATAGTTTGTTAATGACCAATGCTAGAAATAGGTTTAGGCTTAGGCTAGCAATAGAAATAGTTCAACACATAATACAAATTAGCAAATAAACATAACGAGTTCGCATAACTTTAAATAAAAGAATTTGAATTTGAATACATGATACACCCAAAAACATAAAATGAAAAACGGGTTATGAATACTCACATGTTGCGAAGATATCCAAAATACAACTTAACACAAGTTGTAGCGTTTTGGAAAATATATTCCAAAATTAATCCTAACAACATATTATATGAACAAGTATAAATGAAATGAATAAAACGAATACGATGAAACATGGATTTCTAGGTTCGTACGATTTAGGAGATTTTTAGTTTAAGTGTTTAGAAATGATTTAAGTGTCAAAATATATAAATACAAATAACGACAATTCATTTTTAAATATCATAGAAAAAATAATATAGTTGTACAATTTTGTCTAAAAATATAATATATATTGTACTCTAAAATAAATATAATATATCCAAGATCGATTAAATATAATCCATTACATTTATCTACAAGTAAATAGATATCTAGTTTTAACTAAGAATGCATGTAAATAATCATTTTTTCCAAACTTAAGTCTAATGATATCGAATATATAGTAAGTCTAAAATGATTAAAAAATCTAAACTTAAAATTTAGAAAATGAGCTTGGTTACAAATATGATTAATACAAAATACTATATTTTTAAAGACTAAATAATATAGTTTATAAATTGTGACGAAAATACTTATGTAAATAAATAAATGTATCTAAGTAAGGTATAAGACTAAATATGGTGTCAAAATATCTAATCCAATAGTCCATAACATGTCTAAAGACATAAGTGTGTTTATACATATACGTATGACTAGTTTAAGTACTTGTGTGTTACACGGGTTACTCAAAGTAAATTATCTAATATTTAAAAGTGTTGACATAAAATTTGAAATGAAAGAAATGTTCCATTACTTAATGAAAGAAACGTTTCATTCTTTATGTAATGATTGATATACAATGAACTCACAAAAACAAATACGAAATAATCAAAAATATTGCTCTCGAATTAAATAAAGTGACATATTAGATAAGTTAATGACAAAGCAGATATACAATTAAAAATACGTATATACTTTTTGATAATCAAAGTTACAACTTACGAATTACATCACATATAAAATAATAGAAAAATCAACTTACAATTACAATTCACAAAAATCTAAATAGATTAACATAATGTTATAGACCCGTGTGTCAAAGGATGGACAATAAGAACTCGGTTTGTCCCATTCTAAATCCACTTTGACCTGCAGCAAAAAGGACCCATTGTAACCCCACTTTATGCCCAGGATTAAATTTGTAACATATCTGTAACGGCTTCTTAACTATGTAAACCGCGGTATGTGTTAATCTTTTAGTAAGGATCCCAAGGGTGAGGTTTGGCTACAAAGTCCATTTTTCCTACAAAGTGTTCAAAGTCATAAAACATCACAAATTCATCCATAAAAGACACTCAAAACCCACAAATAACAGAGTGAAGATTACTAAAACACAATATCCAAACCCTAACAGTCCATAAAAACTTCAAACACATTGTAGAACTATGAATATAAAATATAACATGATAATCAACATAAAACACACTAATGTTAGTTATTCTATAATCAAACCCTTATCATCCAAAACACAACACAAAACCCGCAAATATGGCATTTTAGTAATCTTCACTTTGTTATTTGTGGGTTTTGAGTGTGTTTTATGGTTGACATTATGGTGTTTTATGACTTCTTACACTTTGTAGAGAAAATGGACTTTGTAGCTGTCACACCCTGATTTCCCGGTGGGCCCGGACTTGGGGTTTATTTGTGACAAATTGATATAGATATTCACAATAACACAGCGGAAGTCTTGGGATTATAAAATAGTTATTACAAATTACAAATGTCCAAAAGTTCAAATATTATACAGCTCGAAGTGTATAAAAGATCCACGGGCGCATCGAAAAATAAAATGATTAT
>JARYGA010018064.1:0-26904 GCA_030545235.1 Helianthus tuberosus
TACGCAAACTCACAAAAATATTGTATGTAAATATTTCTTTTCTGCATTTTATTTCTGTTATGTAAAAAATCCAAAAAGATTTTCAGTGTGTTTTAGCATAAATTTTAAAAATTCAAAAAGATTTTAGACGACTGATGTTGAAAAACTGATTTTCAAAATTCCGAGTGCTGAACATGACTAACAGGTTTGGGGAATTTGATTGAAAAGTTTTTCAAAGATTAGATTTTTGGAGAAGAATCAGTGTTGGTGAATGAAATTTGATAAATTGTTAAATATTTTAGTCTTGTGAATCTTATTTTTGGGTAGAGGATGTGCAGGATAGTAGATAGAGTGCAAGGTTCCGATACCTGAGGATTCTGAAATTCTGTAAAAACCAGACTACGATCCCAGCATGTTTTGAGGGGGAGTCTGTTAGAGAGAAAGAGAATTGGAGATAGAATAGAGCCAGGTAGAGATCCTGAAGAAAGCTCAAAGACTGATAAAGACTGAAGATTGAGAAGACTCGACACTTAAGACTCGTCAACATCTGAGGGGGAGTCTGTTGGTGCACACATCTGTCGTCTTCGTCTTGTATCAAGTCTCGGTTCGGTGCAGAGCTAATCAAGACATGATGTCATGATGACATCATCTAGATGACATCATCAATGACATCATATCTTGATTAGCTCTGCACCGAACTGAGACTTGATACAAGACGAAGACGACAGATGTGTGCACCAACAGACTCCCCCTCAGATGTTGACGAGTCTTAAGTGTCGAGTCTTCTCAATCTTCAGTCTTTATCAGTCTTTGAGCTTTCTTCAGGATCTCTACCTGGCTCTATTCTATCTCCAATTCTCTTTCTCTCTAACAGACTCCCCCTCAAAACATGCTGGGATCGTAGTCTGGTTTTTACAGAATTTCAGAATCCTCAGGTATCGGAACCTGGCACTCTATCTACTATCCTGCACATCCTCTACCCAAAAATAAGATTCACAAGACTAAAATATTTAACAATTTATCAAATTTCATTCACCAACACTGATTCTTCTCCAAAAATCTAATCTTTGAAAAACTTTTCAATCAAATTCCCCAAACCTGTTAGTCATGTTCAGCACTCGGAATTTTGAAAATCAGTTTTTCAACATCAGTCGTCTAAAATCTTTTTGGATTTTTCAAAATTTATGCTAAAACACACCGAAAATCTTTTTGGAATTTTTGATATAACTGGAATGAACTGCAGTAAAGAAATATTTACAGACACTATTTTTGTGAGTTCGTGCAAGAGGATCATATCAGTTTTTGAGACCAATCACCAACACCATTAAGCTTCATATCATTTTAAGTTCTAAACGATTCACTTAGATTGTCAGTATACTGATCCACTTAAATTTTCACACAAAGTTCAACTGCTTCGAGATACGAGATTAATGTTTTAAGCTCTTGAATTTATTCGTGTGTCCCACTACTTGAATATACTCCCGTATCCAGATCCCAATATTCAGTCTTACAGGTGAGTATACCACAAATGATATCTGTCAAGGGAATAAATTATAGTACGAGGGCCGTGAGAGCTCAGGTCGATCTTTCGATACGCAGAGAGATGACGGCTTCGACTTTTGGTGTGTCCCCTTTAGAGGATCTTTTGCATTACAACAGCAGCGACTATCAATTTTATTGTTTCATCAGCTTGCTGAGGGCGATGCTATGTTTCAAGCATTTGCAGAAAGCATTATTCGGGGACTAGGTCAGAAATTTCTTTCAGCAGAAGTCCCGGAATAATACCCCAGATATCACTGAGCATAAAGACCTAGTATCTCAGAATAAGGGACCTTTCAAACAAGATTTCAGGGGTTACCTATATATCCAAGTTTGTGTTAACCCACAGAACAAGCAAGTTTGAAATTTATGTTTGTATCTCGTCACAATTTACTAAATGTGTAAAAACCTACTGACACATCCACAGTGAGATTGTTTATCACATATTATCTAAACAATTCTTTAGCATGTTGTGACAGTCCACTGATGTACTATCATTTCCTCTTTTATGACACTAAAACTCATTTTTGATTTTATCATGTTTTTGCCCTTTTTCAAATTTTCTAATGTTTTTGGATTTTCAGAAATTTCTACTCCCCCTAAAATGCAAACATATTAAAGGAAATTTGAAAACAATCTGTACAAAATACTTGACAACTGATAACGAATCGCTTCAAATCGCCATCCACTTGGCATAAACAATCAGAACTCCCCCTTTCACAAAACTATTTTCTCATTATGATTTCAAAACACTTAAGTTTGTTTTAACCAAAATGATTTTTCCGGAAAATAAGTTTTGTTGGTTTTACCACTTGTAAAATTAGGGGTTCATCATATCGTTCCTCAATCATTTGTAGAAAATCAAGTACAATTTAATGTCCTTGATTTACCACTTGACATTGAAAACCTCTTTCAACCACTTGTAAATAAACACAATCAAAATACAAAGAATGATGCCGATTCCTGATCCGCAATTACAAACTTGGGATCTCCGGCATAGTCCTAAGACTTTACGGGAAACAGACTTCCATCCAAGTCTTTTCAGACTTGATGGCTTTCAGTTCTTGTGCAGTAGGGTTGTAAGTTGCCTTTTTAGTTGCATAAAAATCTTTAACCCCCTTAACTTTCCCATTCAACATTTTTCCAAAAAATTTCTTAACACTTCCATTAAATGTTTTCTCAACATCAAATTTCTTCTGATCATCAAACCATTGATTTGAGATTTCAACCTTACCCACTTGTTGTTTAACCTCTTCAAACTTCAGTGATGGAAACTCATCATCATTCACTGAAATTTTCACCTCAACCTGTGGCTCTTCTGGCTTTGTGGAACCAGATTCATCACCGACTTTCTCATCATCTTTCTTAACAACCCACACTTGGTTGTCTTTTGCATTCTTTTTGTAAAAATTCTTTTTAGAACATTCACCAACCTCATAAGTTGAGTTTTCAAAAATTTTAAATTTTTCAATTGGTGGTTCAACATCAACAACTTTCTCTTTCAATTTCTGATAAACTCCCTGTTTTGTTTTGGCATTTTTCTGACAGTTCCATGCAATGTGACCAGTTTCATTGCACTTGTAATAGGTACGAGTCTCTCTTTGATAAAACAATTCAGTTCCATTCTTCTTCTTTTCAGCAAGAAATTCTTGATTTGACTGTCTCCAGAATGGTTTCTTCTGTTCTTCTTCTGCAAATCCACCTGATACAAATTCTGTTTTTGTTTTAGAATTTTTCAAATTTTTATGATTTTCTGGTGGAATAAATCCTAATCCTTTCTTTTTGTAGCTACGATTTTGGTTAGATTTCTTTTGAAAACCAGAACCAAAATTGTAACCCTTTTTCTTGTTTAGACGTTGTTGCACTCTTGAGGTGTAAGGTCTTGGATTTTTAGAAAGATTAATATCTTTTATTTCAGAAATGTTGATTTCTGTTAGTTTGAAAACCTTTTTAATCATTTCAGTTTTAACACCTCTATGTTTTGAGGGGGAGTCTGTTAGAGAGAAAGAGAATTGGAGATAGAATAGAGCCAGGTAGAGATCCTGAAGAAAGCTCAAAGACTGATAAAGACTGAAGATTGAGAAGACTCGACACTTAAGACTCGTCAACATCTGAGGGGGAGTCTGTTGGTTCACACATCTGTCGTCTTCGTCTTGTATCAAGTCTCGGTTCGGTGCAGAGCTAATCAAGACATGATGTCATGATGACATCATCTAGATGACATCATCAATGACATCATATCACACATATACGTGAGATTGCATGTAAAAGACAAATCAGATTGTAAGGTTCGCTTGAAGACAAAGAATGATGGATTTGTATGTTTTCGCTTCAAGGTTTCGCTTGAACAGGATTTGTTTATTTCAAGCGAAACCATGTGACTATATATAGAGGTTATGTCTTGTCATTTGTAACAGTTTTTCCAGAAGCGATACCGAGGTGCTGCCGGTCATCCTTTCGATTGTAAAGGTTGTAATATCAATATAAAAGAGGATTAAAGTGAAACAAGCTGTTTACACGTTCGTTTCTTAGTTTCCGCCTCTGAAACGGACTAGAACTCTTCCAAACGACTCGTTAAGGTCGGAATCCGATCCTACATCTACCATCGTCCTCGGATGCGCAGGATACATACGTAAAACCTACGTATACTTGTACTCATCACTGTCCTCAGGTTGCGAAGGACACTCACGTAAAACCTACGTGAACTTATACTCACTACTGCCTCGGTTGTGTTAGGCACTTACGTAAAACCTACGTAAACCCCCGCGTACCCCTGTCCTCGGTTGTGAAGGATACTTACGTAAAACCTACGTAAACCTTGTACGTACTACTGTTCTCGGGTTAAGAAGAACACTTATGGTTACAAATAGTCTAGTGTAAATACAAACATGGGAAGCCCCCACTGATAGAAAATACAAACATGGGAAGCCCCCACTGATAGAAAATACAAACATGGGAAGCCCCCACTGATAGAAAATACAAACATGGGAAGCCCCCACTAATAGAACATACTATCGGCCTAGTAGCGCCACATGTTACGAAACAAACTTACTATTACGAACTTACTTACTGTGAACTCGCTCAACTAGTTGTTGACTCTCTGTTACATGCCTTGCAGGACCTTAGGTACTTTAGGAGCTTGCACGGGAGGCGCGGTCGTTGTGGACATGGATCGTGAATGTTTTGTTAAACATTATGACATTTCATACTTATACTTATGATTGGGTTTACTTTTATGCTTCCGCTAAACATTTATGCTATACTTTGATTTTTGGAACACCTTTCATATTGTTTGGATTGAATGACACTTACTCTTTACATTGTTCAATATGATTGGTGGCTTGATCCTGGTCAGTCACCCTCCCAAGCGGTAGTACTCCGCGTGTGGATTTTGGGGGTGTGACAAAAGAGTCCTGAGATGTAGGTGACCTGGTGTTCCGGAGCACATTTGCTCATTCTTAGCACAGAATCAGTCTTCTCCGTCCATCTGACAAAAGCTACAGCACCCCCGGTGCCGTCGAAATTCAGAGGCTTACAGTCTAAGAACTGCTTATAGGTACAGCCTGTACAAGTAACATCATACACATAAAGCATTAGCGATCGCACATGGAATATCCAAATGTAACGTAATGTGTCTTTAGAGACATAAACATTACCAGGAGGTGGGTTGTTTCCAGAGGTACCCCCGCTATGTTCAGAACGCAGGGCCTCGTGATGTGCTATCGCTCGTGAAATCTGTGCTTGTAACTCAGCCTCTGTTGTGGGCAATCGGTTTTCTCTTCATGGAGGCATCTTCTATAAGAAGATTGCATCGGTCAGGTCATAATAAGTATAGTAAGTACATAGCATGCACACGTAATAATGTCTATCAACGCAAGTAAACACATATCATTTCAACCATAACCCAAACAAGTAATTCAACAATGTATGTAATTAGAATGTTGCGATTGAGCTTTCATATATCAATGACCACAAATACAGTTTCACAAGTTCTACAATGTATCATACATCAAAAGGGACTATAGGGTCACATCACCCTTGTCCAAAATATCCATCATACTACAACAATCAAAAGTCAATAAGTCAAAAGTGGTCTTCAAAAAGCTGTGCAATCTGGGCTCAATAGCTACACTCTCACCAAAAGTATGCTACCTGCATAAAACCAAAAACCTCTATGCTGATGGTAGAGAAGGAGGAGGCGGAGGAACGAAAAGCAACCTGTGCAAATGCGCTAAATCCTCCTCAAGAGCATGAACAATACGCAGCAGGTAACTAATCTGTTGCTCCATAGTAAGAAAACGAATGTCAAAATCTGGGTATGGCAGAAGTGGAGCCGGTGGAGTCGCGAATGGTGACTGACAAGTGCAAGGTGGAGGACGCGGAATCCTCTCTAACTCCATGACTCTGCGACACAACAACTCCTGCTGGAGCTGTAACGACAGCAGCAAATCATCCCTGGTGTAACCCGAGTAATGTGAGGGATGGTATGGATCAGATACAGGAATCATTTTGGGTGGAAACCAAATAAGTGGCTCGCTCGTGGGTGCAGAAGCAAAAGGAGCAGTGTGTGTAAACTGTGGCATGAAAGGATCGGCTGTGACAACTGTGCTCTTTAATCGATGAAAAATGAAAAATGATGTTAATTATTAAATAAAACAATGTGTTTTGGTGTTATTATGTGTGTATTTTGGTTTGATGATTTTACGATTCGATTCGATTCCGATTTCAAGCTTTAAATCACTTTCTGGAAGTTTATACGCAAAATGGTGCGTAAACGCAGTCAGTTTAATGTGACAAACACCCCGGAATAGTGACATAGGCTTAACATACCTAAAATAACCTTTACATAACTTAGAAATAACTTTTGGATGGTTTGGTGTGTTGAAAACAATTCTATTCGATCGCAGGGACTATTTGTGTCAAACTGCGAAACTATACCGATTTGTATGGTATCGAAGAGTCCGGAACTTGATCATAATCTAAACATACCATAAATAACCTAAACATAGCATAGAAATAAGCTTTGAGTGGTTCGGTGTGCGAAAACATGCTTATTTGATCTTACAGAGACTAAAAGTGTCAAAAACGGCGTAAGTTTGCATTTTCGCGCATATCTTACGTTCTGGCCACATCTGGACAACAAAAATTTTTGTACACACTAAAATATTTTTATTTTAGTGATCGGCATGCAAAAATATCATTCGTCGCTTAATTTGGTTCGTTTTCGCGTCCGTTTGAGTTTCGTCGTAAGTTAACGAACAACGCTATCGTACGACCAAACAAACCGACCTCCGAGATATTTTTGAACATGTTTTGATTTCCCTATACTTTAACTTCATTTTAGAGCTTTGAAATGAGGTTAACGGGGCTTAAACGTGTCAAAAATGGGCCGAAACACAAGTTTTACAAGTTCAGGGGCCAAACTGCAATTTCTGGAAAGTAGGCCAGGCGGCCCGCGTAAGCCTAGCCATATTCTTACGCGGCCCGTGTCAGACTTGCAGATCAAAAACTTCACAGCAGTTTCCCAGCTCGTTCTTGAGGCCCTTGTACGCAATTTTCATGTTTTGGGGACCAAGTTAACACCTCCCCAAGGCTTCCTAGCTGCTCATAACACTTGGATGGTTAGGATTCAATCCATGGTGGCCACACAAACATGTGAAATGATCTCATGAAGTTGAAACAACTATAAATAGCCAAGCAATTTCACTTGTTCATTGCTCATTCCTCATTCTCTTCTCTACAATCTGAATTGAGAGCTCTCCCAAGTGTTTGGAGCTTTCTAATCTGATTATTCTTAAAGAAAAGATAGCTAGGACCATTTGTAAGTATTCTTTCATGCTTACTCTTTATGTTTAAGCAGAAAGTCAAACAGTTTGGCCAACGGTTTGACTTTCGGTTTTGACCATCGATTGGTCAAGTCAAAGTTCAATTGAACTTTGCAACGTGATTGTAATCACGATGGTTATAATCCTTAGCGATTATACCTTCTGATTACCACGTTAACTAGGCATGGTGACGAGTCAAAGTTTCGGTCAAAATGCGTTTTAGCACGCATTTTGCAACAGAACTATTTTCGGGTATCAAAACCCATTGTTTTGATACCAAATCAGTTTTATAAGTTAGTTAAACATGTTTTGACATGTTTAACTCGTCACTATTAGTTTAGTGCTTGTTTAAGGTCGTAAGTTAAGCGGTCTAAACAACCGCTTAGACTTTCGAACCCGACCTGTTTGGTCGATCTTTAGGATCTGATCAAGCTTGATTAGTGATCATAGTTGCATAGGGAATAACCACTGAGGTTATACCTTATGATCACATAGGATTGGTTAGTTATTTGTTAAGTAGCTTATATGCCCATAAGAAATGACCAAAACACCCTTATGAAGCATAAATCCGTATTTTTACATATGGGAACATGTTTTTAACATATAATCTGATTTAGTAACATGTTTAGGTATTATTGGGCATATAAGACTTGACATAACACATAGTTAACCATCCGAACTTAGTTTTGCGCGAACGACGCATTAAAGTAGCATAAGCTACCTTAATGGGTCGTAATGGGTCGAAAGCACTTAGGCTAAGTTCCGATTTAGAATGTAGGCTTTGTTAAACCATATCACTTGAGTTCCACACTCATTGGTTTACAAGACCTCATTCTATCCAATCTTCCGATTTAGGTGTCGATTTATTTACTAGTGATCTGATTACTAGGTACTACTTGAATTTCCTTGGTTTGTCTGAGCTTCGCTAAGTTCTTTAGATCAAGGATACCCTATCATTCAATGTGAGTACATAGTTCCCCTATTTTACTGTTTTCAATTGTTTTGGGGTGATTCATATGTATTAAAACGATTTCGATATTTTAACGATGTTTTCAAAAACGATTAAGATGGTTTATATTAAACTAAATACGATTTCGATAATGTGAACGAAACTTGTTGGTTGTAACTACATAACGAATGACATTCATTAGCATTGATCAAGCCGACCAGTATTAGGTTATGGTACCATAGGATCTGACAAATCCCGTAATCAGACTACACCCATAGTTATGTGTGGGGGGGGTTATGTAGGTAACGACCGAATCTGATGATTGTTAACTTACCCTTTGGTGGTTTGTTAATACGATGAACGAGGTAGTCGAGTCACGAAGGTTTGAATGTTATTAGCGAGGCGACCAAAAGTAGTTTCACAATTAAAACGAAAACGATTTGGGGAAGAATTAAACGATTTGGGACGACTTAAACGAGATAAAATGATTTGAACGAACGATTGGTTTGGGTTGTGATTAGGTAATGGGATGGATGTAACATGATAAAAGCATGGCAGATACGCCGCTGGTACATCTTATATATAAGTGCTTTTATCATATTACATTTCATGTCATTATTTAGTTCACTTGTGAAACGATTTTGAAACGATATCACACAATGAGGTTTTCGAAATGATATAAAGCATACGAGTTTTATTAACAAGTTTTTAACGAGATATTTAACGAATTGGCTTACTAAAGCAAATGTTTTGGAGGTTAAGAATCATGGCTATGAGATTTTATAAACTATAACCATCTTGATTTGAGTTGGTTAATCATGTTGCAATATTATATACTTTTCAAAACAAGGTTTTCAAGGTATTGCAATATATGTATAAACGAGCCATGATTCTGATACTCTTATAAAACCTATGTACTCGCCAGCATTTCTTTGCTGACTTTGTTTTTTTTTTACATATGTTTCAGGTGATGTTGCGTAATGATTTCTAGGAATCAAGTTCACTTAGTATCTGGACAAAGCCTTAGTGACTTAAAAACAATTATAAACAATGTGTAGTTTGTTTGTTTTGGTTTAAAGACAATGTACATTATTTGATAAATCAATGAAATGAAACTTTTAATTACCATGGTTGTGAAATGATGATTCTGTTGCAACACTCCCCGACGTTTCCACCACGGTTTTGTTGTTTTAACGTGGTCGAGGTGTGACAGAAGATTTGGTATCAGAGTCAATGGTTATAGGGAATTAGGTTATTAGCATTGCTTTGACCTAGACTATAACTTTCTAGGACCCTAACACAAGTTTACTTGTGGTTAGATTTTAAAACAATACTGTCACCTATCCTTAGGTGATAACCACAACGAGAACACAATAACAAATCCGCTTCGAAAATTAATCATCTATCCTTGGATGATTGATTGTAAGGTTTTGATCCCTCTTAATTTTCAAAATCTCGTCAAAGTTTGGGTCTAAATAATGTGAACACGTGAAAACTGGAAGAGTGAATGCCTGTACCCTGAGTTTTCTGTCTAAGGCTAGAGTGTTCGTACAAATTCGCAGTATCGGACCAGTCACTCTTACCTGGGAACTCTTGGGGTGAGTGTTCACTTATAGGCGAGCTTGTCTTCGGCGATACATTATTATGATCTATTTACTTTGATTAGTCATCGCGTATCGTTTGTTTGTTCGAGGTAACGAACGAATGATCGCCTTCCTTGTGTTTTGTCGATGTTTTCAATACCTCTTTTGTTTCTCCAATTGTCGACCTCACTCATTTCTCATGTTTCCTTGTTAGACAATGCCTCCTCGATGCGATGCTCAAACTTTTACTGCTGAAGAAATCGCAGCCCTTGTCTCTCAGCAAATGGCTGTACTACTTCCAGGCGTTGTGACCCAAATCCACGAGTTATACAACAATAACAATAATAACAACAATAACGCACAGTGTAATTTCAAGAATTTTAATTCTGCGAAGCCGCTTAAGTTTTCTGGGTCACAAGGAGAAACTGCGCTCCTACAGTGGTTTGAGAGTATCGAGAACACATTCAGACATGTGCAGTGTCCGAATGCGCGTAAAGTTGAGTTTGCTTCAAGCGTGTTTGAGAAGCAAGCTCTTACATGGTGGAACGGAGTGATACGTGATAGGGGTGCCGAAGTGGCATTAGCGCAAACTTGGGATGAGCTTCGATCTCTCATGATGAGAGAGTTCTGTCCCCGTCACGAGATTCGAGCTTTGGAACGAGAATTCGATGATTTGAAACAAGACGGGGGAGAACACCGTGCTTATACGGATCGATTTGAGGAGCTTAGTTTGTTGTGTCCCACGATGGTTACCCCTCTGGAGAAAGCAATCGAGAGATATATCGATGGTTTACCCGATTCCATTCAAGATATTGTGACCAGTGTTAATCCTACCACCGTCCGTCATGCAATCGGGTTGTCTGCTACCCTGACTGAGTCCCAAGTCAGGAAGGGTAAACTCACCCGCAAGGGTAATAAAAAGAAGTCAACCGATTCTGATAAGGAAAAGGGTAAGGGTAAGAAAGGTGAGTCGTCGAAGAAGTCGAGAAAACGAAAGGGTGCTCAGAATTTTGCTGTTGCAGCACAAACTGCTCAGAACCCACCAACTCAACCTCCTGCAAAGAAAGCGTATGCTGGTACCACACCTCACTGTGCTCGATGTAATGGTAACCATGTTGCCCAACAGGCCTGTAAACAATGTGCTACGTGTGGTAGACTTGGGCATTTGGCCAACATTTGTCGTTTTGGTCAAAATCAGGCTGCTCAGGTTCCAGCACAAGCTCAAGGGAATGCTGCGAGATTCCCACCTGGTTCGTGTTTTAATTGTGGAGAAATGAGTCATTTCCGCAACAATTGCCCGAGATTGGTAAATGCGAATGCAAATGCAAATCCAAATGCAAATCCAAATGCAAACGCGAACGCAAATGCGAATCCCGCTCGTGGATGGGTATTCAATCTAAACGTGAATGAGGCGAGGGTGGACAACGAAGTTGTTAACGGTACGTTTCTTGTTAACAATCAACTTGCATCTGTTCTTTTCGATTCTGGTGTCGATAGGAGTTTTGTTTCGTTATCCTTTGAGCCTTTACTTGCGATACCTAGAACTAAACTAAGGAAACCCTTATCTGTCGAAGTTGCGACTGGTAAACCCCTGGTACTCGATTCTGTTCTTCATGGTTGTCAATTGAACCTCGATAACCATCTTTTTCCCATTGACCTCGTACCGATGCAACTCGGGAGTTTCGACATTATTGTGGGAATGGATTGGTTAACCAAACACCATGCTGAGGTGGTTTGTTTCGATAAGATCATTCGTATTCCTCTTTCGTCTGGTGATGTCCTAGAGGTTCGTGGTGAGAAACCATCTGGTGGATTGAACCTCATGTCGTGCACGAAAGCCCAAAGTTATCTACGAAAAGGATATGTTGCTTTTCTGGCACATGTCACCGAGGAGAAAGGCAAGAGCAAGAGTATCCAGGATATTTCGATTGTTCGGGATTATCCAGAGGTGTTTCCTGATGAACTGCCTGGTTTGCCTCCAGTTCGTCAAGTCGAGTTCCATATTGATCTTGTACCCAATGCTAACCCGATTGCGAAAGCACCTTATCGTCTTGCACCGTCTGAGATGCAAGAGTTATCGAAACAGCTTAAAGAGTTATCTGATAAAGGATTCATCCGTCCGAGTTATTCACCTTGGGGCGCTCCTGTCCTCTTTGTGAAAAAGAAAGATGGATCTTTTCGAATGTGTATCGATTATCGTGAGCTTAATAAGCTTACCATCAAGAATCGATATCCCCTACCTCGAATTGATGATCTCTTTGATCAGCTGCAAGGTGCTACCTGTTTTTCCAAGATCGATCTGCGTTCTGGGTATCATCAGTTTCGTGTATTCGAAGAAGATATTCCCAAAACTGCATTCCGCACGAGATATGGGCATTACGAGTTTACTGTCATGCCTTTTGGTTTGACAAATGCCCCAGCTATCTTCATGGACTTAATGAATAGGGTCTGTAAACCTTATTTAGACAAGTTCATCATTGTGTTCATCGATGATATTCTTATTTATTCAAAGTCTCGAGCTGAGCACGAGCAACACCTTCATTTGACTCTGGAACTCCTGAAGAAGGAACAACTTTTTGCTAAATTCTCCAAGTGTGAATTTTGGCTTAAAGAAGTTCAGTTTTTGGGACATATAGTCAACGAGCAGGGTATCCATGTGGATCCTTGCAAAATTGCAGCAATCAAGGATTGGAATACACCAACGACACCTACAGAGATTCGATCTTTCCTTGGTCTCGTTGGGTATTATCGTCGTTTTATTTTGAACTTCTCTAAGATCGCGGTTCCACTCACTGCTTTGACTCAAAAGAATAAGCCTTTCGAGTGGGGACCCAAGCAAGAAGAAGCGTTCCAAACGCTTAAACAGAAGCTATGTGATGCTCCTGTTCTATCTTTGCCCGAGGGAAACGGTGATTTCGTTGTCTACTATGATGCGTCCAACTTAGGCCTTCGTTGTGTTCTTATGCAATGAGGTAAAGTTATAGCATATGCATCTAGACAATTGAAAGTTCACGAGAAGAACTACACCACTCACTATCTTGAGTTGGGAGCTGTGGTTTTTGCTCTCAAAATCTGGAGACACTACCTCTATGGTACGAAATGTGTGGTTTTCACAGACCACAAAAGTCTCCAGAATATTCTTAATCAAAAGGAGTTGAACATGAGGCAATGACGTTGGGTTGAACTCTTGAACGACTATGATTGCAAAATTCGCTACCATCCTGGTAAGGCGAATGTCGTAGCTGATGCGCTTAGTCGAAAGCAGCGAGTCAAGCTTCATTCTATTCGAACTCTATCTGATCTTCAAACTCGTGTTCTTCAAGCTCAGCAATCTTGTGTTTCATAAGATTTGATAGGTAAGGAATTACCACATCAGCTTGAGCTTGAGCTTACTCTTAAAGCGAAGGACGATGGTTTACTATATTTCATGGATCGTTTGTGGACTCCGAAACAAGATGATCTTCGCACTTTAGTGATGGACGAGTCTCATAAGTCTCGATATTCTATCCATCCTGGTGCTGATAAAATGTACAAGGATCTTCGTACTAAGATCTGGTGGCCTGGTATGAAGAAAGATGTTGCCTTGTATGTATCAAAATGCCTAACTTGTCTCAAAGTCAAGGCTGAACATCAACGACCATCTGGTTTGCTTGTACAATCAGAGATACCAGTTTGGAAGTGGGAGAACATTGCAATGGATCTCATCACTAAATTACCGCGTACATCTAAAGGTCACGATGCTCTTTGGGTTGTTATCGATCGATTGACGAAGTCAGCTCATTTTATTGCGATTCGCGAGGATCTATCTGCTGATAAACTTGCAAAGATTTATGTTGATGAGATTGTATCTCGACATGGTGTTCCTTTGGACATCATATCCGATCGTGATGCTCGATTTTCATCTCATTTTTGGAAGACCATACAATCTGCTATGGGAACCCAACTAAATCTAAGCACTGCTTATCATCCCCAAACTGATGGACAATCTGAGAGAACGATTCAAACTTTGGAGGATATGCTTAGAGCATGCGTGATTGACTTTGGTGGTAATTGGGACTCTCATCTTCCATTGATCGAGTTCTCTTACAACAATAGTTATCATGCTAGCATTAAAATGGCACCATTCGAAGCTCTCTACGGTCGAAAATGCCATTCACCTGATTGTTGGAACGAGACCGGTGAAGCTCAGCTTACTGGACCGGAGCTTGTTCTGGAAACAACAGACAAAATCAAGAAAATTCGCGATAATCTTGTGACAGCTAGATGCCGTCAAAAGAGTTATGCGGATTTAGGACACAAGCCCTTAGAATTTCAAGTCGGAGACCATGTCCTACTCAAGGTGTCACCTTGGAAGGGAGTGGTGAGATTTGGAAAGAAAGGAAAACTTGCACCACGATATGTTGGACCATTTAAGATTGTAGAAAGGGTTGGAAAGGTTGCCTATCGACTAGAGCTACCTCCAGAGCTTGGAAATATTCATCCAACTTTCCATGTGTCCAATCTGCGAAAGTGTTTAGCTGACGCTGATCTTCATATTCCACACGACGAAATCCAAATCGATGAAACGATGCACTTTGTCGAGAAACCTGTGGAGATAGTGGACCGTACATACAAACAGTTGAAGAACAAACGAATTCATTTGGTCAAGGTTCGCTGGGAATCCAAACGTGGCCCAGAGTTTACTTGGGAACGTAAGGACCAAATGAAGGCGAAATATCCGCAATTGTTCTCACAAGTTTCATCTAGTTAAAATTTCGGGACGAAATTTCCTAAAGTAGGGGAGACTGTGACAACTGTGCTCTTTAATCGATGAACAATGCAAAACAATGTTAATTATTAAATAAAACAATGTGTTTTGGTGTTATTATGTGTGTATTTGGGTTTGATGATTTTACGATTCGATTCGATTCCGATTTCAAGCTTTAAATCACTTTCTGGAAGTTTATACGCAAACTGGTGCGTAAACGCAGTCAGTTTAACGCGAAAAACACCCCAGAATAGTGACATAGGCTTAACATACCTAAAATAACCTTTACATAACTTAGAAATAAGTTTTGGATGGTTTGGTGTGTTGAAAACAAGTCTATTCGATCGCAGGGACTATTTGTGTCAAACTGCGAAACTATACCGATTTGTTTGGTATCGAAGAGTCCGGAACTTGATCATAAGCTAAACATACTGTTGGACCATTTTGCGACCCTGAAAATTTAGTTGAGAAAGTTCATCTTCACGTATAAAGGCGGAATCAATACACGCAAAGTTACACAGCTTTTCCTTTTCAATTCCTTCTCTTTTATTGCTTTCTGATACAAATTTGACAGAGTTTCAACACCTAGCATATGAGATGATTTCGCTCCAACGTCCTACAAGAATGATCACACATCTGATATATATAGTGTGACTGATTTCGCTTATATGGACAATCCATATAAGCGAAATCACCTGTGATCATATAAGCGAAATCACCAGTGACCTAATGAGCGAAATCTCAACTACCCTAAAAGCAAAATCACCTATAACTTTGTTCATATAAGCGAAATTAACAATATAAAACCCTAATTTAACTCTCAAGCTTTAATCTTGACTATCTTTTACCTAAGACTTGATATACACGTAGTCAACAGACATTCCATGCATCAACAGACTCCCCCTTGGATGTTGACGAAGTCTTCAGCTCCGAGTCTTCAGTCTTGGTCTTTTCTCCAACTCTGTGTCTTCTCATCATAAGCACTCTATCTTCACAGGTTCAGAATCTAGTCCTAGCTCCATCTTCAAACTTCCCTTTGATCATTGATCCAGACTCCCCCTTTCACAGACTCCCCCTCTCAATATGCTAGAATCTGAGGTGATCTGGTTCAAGCTTTGACATTTAGCTTCCATGGGAATAATGAAGTCCAAAACCTGTTTCTCAAACATTAATCATTACAAACTTATCTTTTCAACAATAAATCACAAACTATCAGCTTTACCAATCCACACAAGTATTCAGGTCCAAGTTAATGACCCTGATTACTCAATTAATCTACCAAGTTCAATTTAATGACCCTGGTTGATCATTTGACGAATCAAACTGATTTTGAAAACAACAATTTACACATTTTCTGAAAATAACAAGTATCAAGTTAATGAACTTGTTTTTTACTTTTCAATAAATCAAACTCTATCAAAGATAAGCTCTCGTCATTCTTTAGTCCAGAATCTCCTGCATCTGCTTCAACATCTGAGAATCCAACCATCAACTCTCCACTTTGGTTTGTCAAAAATAAAGCAGAAATAAAATCTTTTTGGATTTTATAAAGTGTTCTAAACTAAGAAATAAAATACAGAAAACTTAAATTGCATAAAGTAAACTAATTACAAACATATTTTTGGCGAGCGTGTCAGGGAATCATATCAGCTATCAGACAAGTTACAAGTACCGTTAAGCTTCATTTCATACTCAGACTTAAACAATTCACCTCGATTGTCGATATACTGATCCATCTTAAATTCTCACACAAATTTCAATTTACTCAAGATACGAATTAGATGTCTTATGAAGTTAGCTCATTCATGTGTCCCACCTCTTGAATATACTCCCGTATCCAGAATCCCAATTATCAGTCTTACAGGTGAGTATACTACAATGATATCTGTACATAAATTAGGTAATGCGAGGGCCGAGGGATCTCAGGTCGATACTTCCGTATACGCAGAGAGATATCGGCTTCGACTTTACAGTATGTCCCCTTTAGAGGATCTTTTAGCTTCAACAGCAGCGACTATCAATTTTATTGTTTCATCGGCATGCTGAGGGTTTATGCTGTGTTTCAAGCATTGCGGAAAGTATTATCCAAGGACTAGGTCAGAACTTCCATTCAGCAGAAGTCCCGGAATAATACCCCAGACATCATTGAGTATAAAGACCTAGTATATCAGATTTTAAGACCTTTCAAACGAGATTTCAGGGGTTACCTATATATCCAAGTAGTGTTCCCCACGAATTTCACAAGTTTGAAATTTAGGTTTATATCCCGAATAAATCTACTAAATGTGTGAAAACCTATCGACACATCATTAGTGAGACTGTTTAACTCATTTAAACTTTACAAATCTTTAGCATACTGTAATAGTCTAGCCGATGTACTATCATTTTCCCTATATACACAAGCTCTTTTTCAGATTTTATCATGTTTTTGTATTTTTGCATTTTTTACTGTTTTTGTATTTTCTGAAAATATATCTATATACATCTATCTACTCCCCCTAAATACCAAAACAAGTAAAAATTGACAAACCATTGCAGATTGTTTCTCGTCTTCATCCGCAACAGTACTCTCATCAACGCCCACAATACCATCCGACACCGAAAGAAGCTTCATACCATTCAGTTGTAACAAATATTGAAACCGATTTTTATCAAAAGCTTTGGTATGTAAATCAGCTTTCTGTTCGTCAGTGTGGATTTTCTCAATTCGTATCAACTTTTTCTCAAAGCAATCACGAATAAAGTGATGACGAATTTCTATGTGTTTAGTTTTAGCGTGATGTACTGGATTCTTTGTTATATTTATTGCGGCCTCATTATCAACAAAAAGAGGTGTGTTAAGAAACTGCAAACAGTAGTCGCGCATCTGTTGCTGTATCCACAAGATCTGAGAGCAGCAACTGCTAGCAGAAACGTACTCCGCTTCACATGTAGATAGCGCCACAGACGTTTGTTTCTTACACTGCCAGGTAACCAATCTAGGACCAAAGAACTAGCATCCTGCAGTTGTTGATTTTGAATTGACTTTGCAGCATCCGAAATCCGAATCGGAATACCCTTCGAGTGTAAAGTTTCCTTTCCTAGGATACCACAACCCCAATGAAGGAATTCCTTTCAGGTAGCGCAATATCCTCTTCACAATGATCATATGCGAAGCTCTCGGGTTAGATTGATATCTTGCTGCGAGGCACGTTGGGTACATGATATCAGGACGTGAAGCAGTTAGGTACATTAAAGAACCTATCATGGAACGGTAAAACGTTTCATCAGCCCTGTCTCCGGTGAGATCTGGGTGAATCCCATGATTTGTTGCAAGTGGGGTAGCAGCTGGAGTAGAACTTGACATCCCAAATTTCTCTAGAATATCATGAACGTACTTTGTCTGATGAATGAAAATTCCCTCAGGAAGTTGTTCAACCTGTAGACCCAGAAAGAATTTCATCTCCCCCATTGATGACATTTCGAATTTTTGCTTCATCACTGATTCAAAATCTTTGCATAGATTTTCATTTGTTGACCCAAAAATTATATCGTCCACATAAATCTGAACTATCAGAAGATGACCGTCGACCTCTTTAGTGAAGAGAGTGGCATCCACTTTTCCACGAATGAACTTGTTGGCTAGTAGGTGTTGAGACAAAGTCTCATACCAAGCTCTCGGGGCCTGGTGTAAACCATACAGCCCTTTGTCCAATAAGTAGACCTTGTTTTTGTGGATTGGATCGGTGAAGCCCGGTGGCTGTCTGACGTAAACCTCCTCTTTGACCTTCCCATAAAGAAACGCCGATTTTACATCTAACTGATATACTTTGAAGTTCTTCCAAGACGCAAATGCAAGGAAAATTCTGATTGCCTCTAGTCGTGCTACAGGAGCATAGACTTCAGTAAAATCAATCCCCTCCTGTTGACTAAATCCCTGAACAACGAGTCGAGCTTTATTCCTTATAACAACTCCTCTGTCGTCTCTCTTACACTTAAATACCCATTTTGTATTGATTTTCCTATGACCATCCGGCAAATCAACTAACTTCCACACTCCCAACTTTTCGAATTAGCTCAGTTCCTCCTGCATTTCATTGACCCAAGAGTCTTCAGTAAGCGCCTCTTTGTAAGTTCTTGGTTCAACCTGCGAGATAAAACAACTCAATGAGAATTCAGTTTGCAAAGGAGCAACTTTTGTATAAAAACATGTAAGCCCTTTATCAATCTGTCTTCGAGTGCGAACGCCTGTCTGCAATTTTCCTATGATCAATTCCTCTGGATGATATGAAAAAGTTCGCGGCATCACTTCGCTTGGAACATCTACATTTCCCTCCAGATTAGTAACATTATGCTCTGCATCTTGTTCACCAACTTGGTTTGTTTGACTTGAAATTTGAATTTGCTCCCCCTCAGAATCTGAATCACCATGATCAAAGACTGGCATGTTTTCAGTTTCTTGATTATCATCTGGAACCGACTGATTATCCTGAGCAACTTCATTATGTTGGACATCATCATGTTCACCAGCATTACTCGGACCTGCTTCATCGTCATTTGAAGTTTCCCGTGGTCTGCTATAATACTCAGCTGGGAACCTTAACTGTGACTCGTATTCACGCAAAATATCCAACTCATCAAAGAAATCTTCATCTTCCTCTGATTCTTCTCTCATGTCAAACGAATCCCACAGTTTGTCATAATGATAACGCCATGAATCTCTAGGATTCTGCGGCGGCATAGTATAACCTTGACATTCAACATTTACAGCTTCAATAATCCGCTTCTCACTTGGAACGAAGACACGTCACATCGGATTTGCATAACCAACAAATATTCCCTCAATGCTCTTCGGACCAAACTTTCCATGAGGCTCTATAACAGTACAGGGTGACCCGAACGGTTCTAGATACTTCAAATTCGGTTTGCGGTTATTGATTAACTCGAAACATGTTTTGTTGAACTTCTTGACAGTGAGAACCCTGTTGAGCGTATAGCATGTGGCGGAAACAGCTTCAGCCCAAAATCGGTAACTTTGAATCTGCGAGCATAGTTCTAGCCGTCTCGATTAGTGTCCGGTTTTTGCGTTCTGCGACTCCATTCTGCTGTGGAGTGTACGGAGCACTAAACTCATGCAATATACCTCTTTCATCACAAAATTCTTCCATCTTGCTGTTCTTAAATTCAGTACCATTGTCACTACGAATTCTTTTGATACACCTTTGGTACAATTTCTCAATCTTTCTGAACAACGCCATCAAACTATCAAACGTTTCATCTTTCGTCTTCAAGAAAGAAACCCATGAAAATCTGGAATAATCATCAGTAACGACCAAACAATAGTAATCTCCTGTAATAATTTTGACATTCACAGGACCAAACAAATCCATGTGAAGTCTTTCCAGAGGTCTCGAAACTGAATTGACTTGTTTTGTAGGGTGTGACTTTTTCTTCTGCTTGCCTTTAACACAGCTAATGCACTCCCCTTCCAGATGAAAACCTTTGACATGAACTCCAAGAACCAAATCATTGTGCACCAAGTGATTCATCTTCCTTAGGTGAATATGCCCCATCTTGCGGTGCCACAATCTCGATTCTTTCTCTGTTGCTCTAGAAACAAAACAATGTGCTTGACCAGTAGATGTGGTTGCTACACTCATATCTAACACATATAAATCATTCACTCTAGGTGCCCGCATGATAATCCGTTCTTCAGGGATAACAAATCCTGGTTTCAAGATCAAACATTCTTTATCAGTGAAGTGAGTAGTATACATATTGTCACAAATCTGCGAGATACTCAGCAGATTGTTCTCCAGCTCAGTGATGTAGTTAACTCTTTCAAACGTCACAATCCCGTTGGATAACGTTCCTTCACCAATAATTCTACCACCTTCGTGACCAGCAAATCCCACATAACCACCATTGATATTTCTCACATCATACAGCAACGCGGTCTTCCCTGTCATATGTCTTGAAGCTCCACTATCCATGATCCATCTGGATACAAGTTTTGGAAGATCCTGCACATAACAAACTTTGACTTAAACTTTAATAAAGATGTTGATTCATGCTTCGCGATCCAGGAAGCTCTGGCAATTCAAACTGTTTAGTCGAACATGGAGTCCACCCAGGCCTCATCAGCCTTAGGTGTAACCTTGACTCTCGCAATTTGAATTTTGAAATTTTCAGCCTTCAAAGGTGGAAAATTTGCATCATAATCAACCGAAATTGATTCTTTAGCCTTTTTCACTTCAGAAGTTGAAATTTTCATTTCTGTTTTTGGTTTCCAAACTTGTTGAGATAATGCAACCCGCTTGTAAAATTTATCATTTTTAGTTACCACTTTCTTTACGGGTTCATTTTTCAGTTTGATGTTGTCATTTTTCACATTCTTTTTCTCAACAACGATTGGTGCTTTACCCTTCATATCAACTTTCTTCTGTTGAATCTTCACAGTTTCAGTCTTAGGCTTCACATTGATACACTTTCGTGCAATGTGACCAACTTGATTACATCTGAAACACATTCGAGTATTAACAACTCGACTTGTGCCTTCAGACTGATACTGTGAAGCTCTTTTCTCAAAGAACTCTTCATTCGATTTTGAAAAAATCTCTTTCTCTTCATCAGCAAGTGAACTCGAACTGTTCACAAACTTTTTCTTTTCAGCAAACCTCTTGTTTGGAACATTTCTTTTCTGATAACTCTTACCACCCCGATAACCACCCGACCAATTGTTTCGATTGTTATTATAAAAACGCGGTGGAACAACAGGCTTTTTGTAATAAGATTTATCTTTCTCAAAATTCATTTGCCTTTTTGTTTGTTTCAAACTGTTCGCTTCTGACAACTCAACTTCAACCAATTTGAAAACATTTGTCAACTTTTTCACATTAACATTCTCAATGGGAAACTCAGAATCCGAATACAACTTATCAGATCCAGCCATCTTGTACATCACAAGACCCGGTTCATCACTTAAGTTGTTTTTGAATTTTGGTTTCTGAATGTATTTGTCCAAGAAACACCCATCTTCCTCAGTAGTGTCACTATCCATTTTTAGCACATTTTCAACAACACCTTTTACAATATCATTTTGTACACTATCTTCATTGGAGGATGTAAATGTGACATCAATGTTCTCCGGTAGTTTAACTTCACTTTCTTCCTCAATTTCAACCAACCCAGATTGCTTTTTCGTGTAATTATCAAGAACAGGTGGTGGAACTTGATGAAAACCCACCCCAGTTCCATCAGAATACACATCTTCTCCTGCTTTGTCTTTCCCGATAGGTTTGGGAATAATGTGTTGCAACACAAAGCTTGCGGAGCTGTAACTGTTAAGCTTCAACTGGATTCGCTCATTTTCAATTTCAGCCTCTTTAAATTTAAGTTTCAGTTTAGCGATTCCATCCAGTTGTTGGTTGATTGATTCTTCTTTTACTCTAAGCACTGCTTTTATATGTTCATTTTCTTTAAAAGTTTTACCATTTCGATCATCACTATCTTTCATTGTGCTTTTTAGTTTTTCAAACTTTTCAAAAATCTGACGGTTTTCAAGAATCAACTTTTCATTTTCTTGTTTAATTTTGTCATGATCAATTTTATCATTTTCAATTTTTCTAGTTAATTCTCTTATCCGTTCAGTTGAAGCTTTAACTGTTTTGTCACGATCAAGAATCTGATTCTCAACGCTTCTGGCCTTTGCTGTCAGATCATCAACTTTCTTACCGTTGAGATACGTGACTGTGTTACAAAATTTGCACTCTTTGTTGCAATTTTTGCAATCAGCATTTCCATCAATTTTCTTACCTGACGCATTTGTTGACAAGTTTGAACTGACCTGGCTTTTTGACTCAGACACGGAGTTAGAGTCTACCTCAAGTGCCTTAGCAGCCAGCACTTTGTCAGCCATTTTTCCCAGGTTCTCTGCAATCAACTCCTGCGTTGTATCAATAACTCCAGTATCAACTTTCTTTGATTTCTCTTGCTCTTTTTTCTCCTTTTTCTCTTTCTCTTCTTTCTCCTTCCTCTCTTTTTCTTCTTTTTCTTTCTCTTCTCCAGTTCCCCACCATTTATTCTGCCAATAATCATCATCTTCTTTGTACTGCTGGATTATGGCTTCAATATCAAGCGTTTTGTCATCGATCGCAATATTTCCATATTCATCAAGATAACACTCCCTGTCCGGATCCCATCTATTTGCTCTCCTCGCTTCCAGAAAGATACGAGATATTCTAATTATTTTGTTTTCAGCAATCATTTTTCTGTATTGATATTTCTGCTCTTCAGTTCTATCGTCTTTCCACGGAATAGGTTCGTCGTTTTTCGCCATGAATGCGTAACCAACTGCATCTTCTTCCGGTAGAACCTCTTGACTCCAATCATAACCTTCATCATCATAAATCACCGCAAGAGCTCTAGATTTCTCTCTATTGTCTTCAATCTGCTTCAATCTAGGCGGCTCGGATTTATTCTGATGATAGATTGCCTTCTTGTAATAATCATCTCTGAAAGGGTTCTCCGACTCATCAGCATAAGCATTTCTGCATTCTCGCTTGGAATGACCTTTCTGCTTACACTTGAAACAAGTCACCTTGGACTTATCGAACCCCAATTTGGTAGATGGACCACCAATTGTCTTTCTGCCGGTAATTTCCATGAAACGTTGTGCTCGACGAACAGCACTTGCCATAGCCCAACGAATATCGATCAGCTCCATTTCCTCAGGATCAATATGATCATAATCTTCTTTCGTCAGATTGGTGTTGCCTATCTTCCCAGCTACTAACCCTTCATACGATTCCAACACAGATGCTAGGAAGATCATCTGTTGTTTGGCCGACTCCTCATCAAAATTCTGAGCATTCTTCAAGTCTATTGCAATGTTGCATTGAAACCGATTCTTTGCATCAGAATGACTTGCAGATGATGAAGATCCACTGTGATAACCACTGTGATTTCCACTGCTTTGACCACTTTGACTTTCTTTGCTTGCTGTGGACACATTTTCAACAGAAAACGCAGTCTTTGGAGAAGTTGCTTTTGGCATCATGCTCTTTGGATAATATAAATCCAAATTCTGCTGGTAAGATGAGTGATTGACTTTGTATGTCTTCTTCAGTTCCAACTCGTGACTCTCGAGTTTCTCAATCAGCAAATCTAATGTCAACTTTTCTGGTGCTTTGATGGTATTCTTCAGCATCAGCGCATAATATCTCCAATCCATCTCGTCAGGCAACGAATCGAACAATTTGTCGATAAGATCATCTTCAGAATATCTGATATCATGTCTTACTAATTCCAGCTTCAGATGACCAAACCTTTCTATCATTTTACAAACTGACTCGTTCTTTAAACACCCAAACATATCAAACTCTTTCTTAAGTAGTTTCTTTTTGTTTTTCTTGATTTCTTCACTACCTATACATTTCTTTTCTAACTTTTCCCAAAGATCTTTTGCATTTGAATAATCGATCAAGGCAATAATGTCTTCCCGAACAGATTGAAATAACAATGCCACACACTTTTGTTCAGCTACAAACGAATCAATCTCCTCAGCTGCTCTTAAAGTTTCACCATTTTTGTTTCCATTGGCATAACCGTTTTTAAACTTTTCCAGCTGGGAAATGCGAATGCCATCAATCAATATTCAAATTTTCTTGACCACCGACTGTATTCCTCGATAGCCATAAGCTTTGGAGGTCTATTGAATGTTCCGAAAGCACTTTCCGATTCCCAAGCTTCCTTTTTCCTCTCTTTCGGCGGATTCTCATTCACATTGCTTGACGAAGTATCATTGTTTCTGGAATCTCCAGCGAATGCATACATGTCGCTAAACGGGTTCAAGAATATGTCATCCATCTTGAATGTACCTGCAAAATCAGCAAACACTTAGAAAAACTTTTGAGATTTTGTAAAATAGTGACTGATAAGCGAAATCACTTTTGATGACAAATGAGCGAAATCAACACAATGTGACAAATAAGTGAAATCACTTTTCACCGAATAAGCAAAATCAGAAAATGTCACAATAAGCGAAATCAATTGTGTCCGAATAAGCGAAATAGGTGATGTCCTTAAAAGCGAAATACCACTATGTTCTAATGAGCGAAATAGCAATGTCACTATCAGCGAAATCACAATATGTTCCTATCAGCGAAATCAAAAGATGTCTGAATAAGCGAAATCAAGTAATGTCCTTATCAGCGAAATCACTCAATGTCTCTATCAGCGAAAACAAACAACTAATGTCAGTAAAAGCGAAATCAGACAATTACCTCTCGATGTCCGAAAAAGCGAAACCTACTATTTAGTTGATTTGAACCATTTTTAATCCGTATTTCAACCTGAAACTTTCTAGGGTTTGTTATTACTGTATTTTACATGTTATATTCGAAATTCAGACAGTTTCAACCGTAGGAACTAGTGTAAATCGAAAAAGTATAAGAAAAAGTGAGTAGAAGTGAGAGAATTTTGTCGAATCAGCTGTAGTAGTATGAACTCCTCGTCCTGAAGCTCTGATACCACTTGTTGGACCGTTTTGCAACCCTGAAAAGTCAGTTGAGAAAGTTCATCTTCACGTATAAAGGCGGAATCAATACACGCAAAGTTACACAGCTTTTCCTTTTCAATTCCTTCTCTTTTATTGCTTTTTGATACAAATTTGACAGAGTTTCAACACCTAGCATATGAGATGATTTCGCTCCAATGTCCTACAAGAATGATCACACATCTGATATATATAGTGTGACTGATTTCGCTTATATGGACAATCCATATAAGCGAAATCACCTGTGATCATATAAGCGAAATCACCAGTGACCTAATGAGCGAAATCTCAACTACCCTAAAAGCGAAATCACCTATAACTTTGTTCATAAAAGCGAAATCACTCTCAAGCTTTAATCTTGACTATCTTTGACCTAAGACTTGATATTCACGTAGTCAATAGACATTCCATGCATCAACACATACCATAAATAACCTAAACATAGCTTAGAAATAAGCTTTGAGTGGTTCGGTGTGCGAAAACATGCTTATTTGATCTTACAGGGACTAAAAGTGTCAAAAACGGCGTAAGTTTGCATTTTCGCGCATATCTTACGTTCTGACCACATCTGGACACCCAAAATTTTTGTACACACTAAAATATTTTTATTTTAGCGATCAGCATGCAAAAATATCATTCGTCGCTTAATTTGGTTCGTTTTCGCGTCCGTTTGAGTTTCGTCGTAAGTTAACGAACAACGCGACCGTACGACCAAACGAACCGACCTCCGAGATATTTTTGAACATGTTTTGATTTCCCTATACTTTAACTTCATTTTAGAGCTTTGAAATGAGGTTAACGGGGCTTAAACGTGTCAAAAATGGGCCGAAACACAAGTTTTACAAGTTCAGGGGCCAAACTGCAATTTCTGGAAAGTAGGCCAGGCGGCCCGCGTAAGCCTAGCCATATTCTTACGCGGCCCGTGTCAGACTTGCAGATCAGAAACTTCACAGCAGTTTCCCAGCTCGTTCTTGAGGCCCTTGTACGCAATTTTCATGTTTTGGGGACCAAGTTAACACCTCCCCAAGGCTTCCTAGCTGCTCATAACACTTGGATGGTTAGGATTCAATCCATAGTGGCCACACAAACATGTGAAATGATCTCATGAAGTTGCAACAACTATAAATAGCCAAGCAATTTCACTTGTTCATTGCTCATTCCTCATTCTCTTCTCTACAATCTGAATTGAGAGCTCTCCCAAGTGTTTGGAGCTTTCTAATCTGATTATTCTTGTAGAAAAGATAGCTAGGACCATTTGTAAGTATTCTTTCATGCTTACTCTTTATGTTTAAGCAGAAAGTCAAACAGTTTGGCCAATGGTTTGACTTTCGGTTTTGACCATCGATTGGTCAAGTCAAAGTTCAATTGAACTTTGCAACGTGAATGTAATCACGATGATTATAATCCTTAGCGATTATACCTACTGATTACCACGTTAACTAGGCGTGGTGACGAGTCAAAGTTTCGGTCAAAATGCGTTTTAGCACGCATTTTGCAACAGAACTATTTTCGGGTATCAAAACCCATTGTTTTGATACCAAATCAGTTTTATAAGTTAGTTAAACATGTTTTGACATGTTTAACTCGTCACTATTAGTTTAGTGCTTATTTAAGGTCGTAAGTTAAGCGGTCTAAACAACCGCTTAGACTTTCAAACCCGACCCGTTTGGTCGATCTTTAGGATCCGATCAAGCTTGATTAGTGATCATAGTTGCATAGGGAATAACCACTGAGGTTATACCTTATGA